>VDFB02267520.1:39018-60414 GCA_007258455.2 Sequoia sempervirens | reverse complement strand
CCTGTTTGTTGAAGTTTAGCTAGCTGGCTGAAGAAGTTGTCTATGACGCTATTGCTATATTGTGCTTGGAGTTCCTCTGTAAAAATTGACCATGAGACGGTGAGCCCCTTTTTCCTTCGATGAGTGCAAAGCCAACGATACCAAATGAATTGATTTGGTTCTAAATATAGGGAAGCCATCATGACCTTTTGTCCATTTGGGATTTGGTGTACTTCAAAAAAATTCTCCATTTGGTTTATCCATGTGAGAGGATCCTTACCATCGAACTTGCGCATGTCCACCTTTGGAAATAAATTCCTAGATCCCATAGGAGTACTAAAGCTTGTGTCCATGGTAGCTGACCTAGAATTTTCACCTTGGGCGCTTGAGAACTCCTTTCTTGGTTCAACCATGTAGGTGCTTAACATGTTTCGTATGTCCGATATATCTCCTCTTAGGTCACACATATCCATATTCATTGAGGAAATTTCTTCCTTGACCTTATTGATTTCCTCATTATGAGTAACATCCTCGATTGTTTCACCGTCCTTGTCAGGAGTCTTCCCCGGAGTGACAACATTCTTTTTACCCCTTGTTCCAGGCCCCGGCATGATGGAAACCACTAATGTTGAAATAAATCACACAAATGAAACTTAAATTCTCTGAAATTTTTACTGTAATCTCCTTTGGTATGTCTTCAAAAACCCAATAAAAATCAGATTTTAATTCAACAATATGTACGAGATATGTAGATTCCAAAAAAATAGTGTAGAAACCCGAATCCTGCAATAATTCACTTAGTTCTGCTCCAATTCTTCTAAAATATGGATTGTATCTTCTTCAATATGTTCTTCAAAAACCTTTAAAATAAATAAAATTAAGCCAAAATGAAGATATGCTCTTCCCAAAATCGCCTCCAAAATTGAGAAAAACCTTGCCTCTATGGTGCCAAGATCATGCTCACGATACCACTTGTTATGGAACAACTTGCACAATAGAAGAGCTATGATATTAAATATGCTACAAATACTTGATAATAGCTAGAGAATAACAAGCCACTTGAGGGGAAAACCTCAAATATCTCTAATGAGAACACACTTCACAACTTGATGATGAAATAAGACTCACAACCTCCTATATATACCTATTTATGCCAAGGATAACACCTAGGCCGACTTAGACACACCTATATAAGACTTAGGTCGACCTAAACAACTAAATAACAATATGCTAATGATAATATGACTTAATAGAGAGTTAAGATAGCCACAAGTTGACTATTCATAACCCGATGTACCATAATATTAAGGGCGTAGCACTTTACAACCAGGTTTTGGTAGGGACCTTGAACCCTTAGACATCACCTACATCAGCCATGCAATGAAAAACTAGTCACTCAAGAAGACAAAATAACTACTTGAGATATCCAAGCAACCATCAACGTGTAACAATGAGATAACGAGATAGTAGCAAAACACTCTTGACACCCACCCAACTCTCCAAACCACTAGCTGAAATAGCCAAGTCATGGAAAACCAAGTGATAAAAAAAACTAGATCCCGTCAACACCCCCTCTCGACCTCTATAAGAGTACAGTTACCATGTAAACCCAAGCTACCACTATGGAGGAACTCTAGCCAATCCACATTCCACCTCCATAGGAATGGCCTCTTACTCAAAATAAGTTGTATTGGAGAAAACTCATAGAAGAAGTGTGAACAAACTGCCACACCAACAAAACCCATCTCCACCTCAAAAGGAGAGGTCTCCACCTCCATAGGAGAGATCTCCACCTCAATAGGAGACACCAACTATAGGACACAAAATAAAGCCAACACTCTAGCAAAAAGAGTTAACACAATAACCAGGGGAACCAACAACATTAGGATCTTCAGGATGAACAAAATAAGAAACCTTGTCAAATCCAAACCAAGGGTGGAAACAACACCCTTAAATTCCTATGAAAGAAAAGAAACCAATGAACTAAACAAATCTTTAACCACCTTAAAAGAGGAACACCCATCAAAAGAAAGGATAGCCAAGACTCTCATAGGCACAAAGAATAACTGGGACAACAAAAAAATCTTGTTGGAAAAACTAGCCAATAGCTTCAAAACCAAATTGAAAGTAGCATCAACACCAAACTGCACCAGGAACACCTAAGACTTGAAAGAAAAAATCCAAGCCAAGAAGAAAAACTCTAGGAAAATCCCAGACAACAAGAGAGGCACCAAAGAATAAGCAACAACATCTTTGCAATGAAGCAAATCCTAGAGAGCAGAGTAGCCTCATGACTAGGCAAAGCAAACAATACCAAAGAAGATCCACTAGGACTCAAGAGAAGTAGAACAAGGCAAGGAAAGCCCCAAAGCATAAAGAGTAGAGATAAGGCAAGGCCTTGGTGTTTTTGTTTCCTTTGTTAACTAAATTATATTTTATATTAAGTAGGCTCCCATAGGATTATGAGGCTTTGACACAATGCAAGACTATGGTGTAGAAAAAGAGAGTTTAATGACCAATGCAAGATTGGAATAGTTAATGGCATTTCCTTCAATTGGCTATATGCAAAGGGATTTATAAAGTTTTTGGAATATCACTTATAAACACCCTACCACCTCTTGTGCATGCTTCCTAACCCAAAATACCTACCTATATTATATTATTTAAATTATTCTATTCCATATAATAACTAAGTGATACATTGGATCAAATTTTGGTTATTTAAAAACTCACAATATTTATATGCATATGACAACTTGGTATTATTTTACAAGTGAATCTCTTGAAGCCACTATAAAGGCATTAAAATTTTCAATATAGGGTGAGAAATATTTAAGAAATTTTATAAATATTGGCTATAATTATTTATGGCAATGAAGTTGTCAAGCATATCAAATTACCATTATCATAGAGGTTCACCAAAGGAGCTCATATTCCTAGAAAATTAGGGTGTAAAATAATCCCAAACATATAAGGTGTATATTAATTATATGAAGTTACGAAGAATCTTTAGTAATAAAAAATAAAATGGAATAAAAAGGGACCAAATAAGAATAAATAATGAATGAATAAAATATGCTAGAGAAGTCTATGGTCAGATTATCAAATGTTTTCAACACTTGATAAATCCTTGGGTTGGGTTCATGCACTCAAGAAATATCATCAATGAAATATCACAATCAACTCTTTCCGGACACTTACATGTATTGCATCATTTTAATTTGTACGACCCATCCAACATTGAATTACTAGAAATCTAGCCATTAGAAGGTGCAATCCAATGAGTCATAAGATAATTTGAATGCTCACATATATGTTAACTTTTTAAGTTTTTTGTTTTTAAACAAAATTAAGTTTTTATGAGGTTAAATAATGTAGCTAAAAATAATAGTAAGACAATCAAGATCATATGATAAATTGTTAGATGAGATGATGCAAGTAGATGATGTGGATATGGGTTCAACTTAAAAATTGAACTCAAAATAATATTTGGTTGATCTTTTTAAAGAATCTAGAGATAGTAAGATTAAAATAGATATAATTAAAAATAATATTGTAGACAAATATGTTAGAATTGAATATTGAAGGAGAAGAGAACATTCGTGCCTTGGAAAATTTAGTTTTCTTGACCGACTTGAAGAAAGAAAAAATGGGCAGATTTTTTTGAAATTGTAGTTGCTTGATGATATAATTGATGTCATGGCCAAATCTCAAACTCAATTTTTTTTCTACAATAGGTTTCAACAAAAATAAAGTTTTAGAAATGGGGTAATGAAGTAGGAAAATAGAGGTTGGAAGAGTGAGACTGTTAAAGATTTGGGAAAATGGATATGTATCTTGTATCTTTAATGCTATTAAGCATGCTTAGCCTATATTGCAAAATGGAACATGGGCTATATATGGACAATTTTGTTACCTCTAAGCTTAGAATTTTAAGTTTCATCCTTAAATTCCTTCACATTCATGCTATCCCATGTGGATAGATTTTCCACACTTAAACTCAAGATTTTAACCTTTTCTAAGGAATATTATGACTCAACATGGCAACAATTTTGTGCAAATATAGTTCAATTTTATTTTATTTTGCTTAAAATTTCATCTAGGATTTCTATAGAATTTGACTTGAATCAAATCTTTCTAGATAATATTAATTTTATAGGCCTTGGTTTTGAAATAAAATAACTAATATTTTATTTAAATAAGTATACAATCTTTTTGGATAAAAAGAGGGGCTCTTGAAGTTTTATTGTCTTGCTAAGAAAACTAGATTCTTCCAAATTCTGCCATCTTCCATCTTTTAACCTCTTCTAACCAACATTCTCTTCAATAATCTTCTCTTTGTAAGGTTTCATGTATTCCTCTTATGACAAATAAATCTTTGCCTTCTTCCTCTTTCCCCATTATCCATTACAGCCCATCAAAAGATGAAATCTTGGCTTGTTGGATCACTACCCTAAATGATTACTCTTTAGTCCTACAAAGATGCAATCAGAAATATAGTTGGAGACTAACTAAAAAAGGGAAAAAAAATCTTGTCTTTCTCTCATTTTTCCCATATTTCTCATTCTCATGACGACTTTCTTTCTCTTTCCCCTCTTCATTTAACTCTCATAATTATTCCTCTAGTCCCCAATGTGCACCAAAGATTAAGATCCCCTTAATTACTACTAGGGATTAAAATAAAAATAATCAACATATATCAATCTTCAATTACTTTGGGGTGTTCAATTTAAATAATTAATCCATCCTTCCATAATTAAATAATAAATTAAAATTTATCTTCTTGAAATGTGAAAGGGGTTTCTCTCTCTAAAAGAATGGAATCAAATCTAACCTATTAGTATATAGAAGTTTGATATTATATTGTTTCACTTGAAGTCAAACTAAATGATGTTCGCCTTGATTAGATACTCTTCATAATATGTGGAAATATGATTTTTATGGTATAATTATCATAGTGTAAGAAGTGGAGGTTTTGTTATAGGTATGTATTCATACATATCCAAACATATTATCAACAACGGTTAAAATACTTCACATAGTTGTGTAACTTGGCCCGTTCTTATATTCTTCAATGACAAACTATTAATTTTTTTTTGATATATACTCCTAATGATGCTATAGAATGGGATACACTTTGGGATTTAATTCCTAAAAGTTTCCCTAATGTAGATTTTATTTTAGGAGGATACTTTAATATGGTAGAGCACCATATTAAATTTTACCATGATGAGTTTGAAAATTAGAGTTACCATTATAAATTGTAATTCTTTTGATGTGGTTAACTCTTATATAAAAAAATTTCAAAATTTCAATTCATGTACATAATTAGTTCATATGATATAATTATAAATAATTAATAGATGGTAAAATTAGTAGGTTGGATATATTTCATATCTCATAATTTTCCTTTGGTTCCATCTCTCTTTAATGTATTTCATAAGTAGATTATTACACTATCCTTTTTATCACTTTCCCATCATTAAATCCATATATGTTTCTCATTCTACTACTCCACCTTCTTCACTCCCCTTAAAACTTAATACTTCACACCTTTTTTTATTGTGTCATTTCTTTGGTGGGGAATCTAAACACCATACCTAATCCATAATCTAAGAAGGATCGTGGATTGAGTGGTGGTGTGCTACCCTCTCACAAGCCACTTGAGTCTTTTATTTTGTTGGTTGATGAATGATCTAACAACATAAATATAGAAAATATCTTAAATTAAAATTAGACCATGTTATGGTTCAACTTGTTTATGATTAAAGCAACCATGTGATTAAAGCTTCCATTGTTTATACTAAAACTTAGTTACATAAACTTGACACTTATAGAGGACAAGGTTCTATAATAAGAGCTATAATCCACTAGATTAAGAATAAAAGTAAATTATTAAAAATTCAATTGCATGAACCATAAACATAAGAAGGATAAAATTTAGTTGTGCTAATGGATGATTAGGGCACATTGCACATGAATCTATTGAGATAACTATAATACATTTTAGTATTTATATGGGAAAACATTCAATGAGGAAAGTTAACATGAAGATATTTAATAAAACTCTAAGGGTATAGTTAAAAATTGCATTCCTAACAAGATTGATCCTAGTTACAACTAATTTCTTTCCTTGAATTATTTCCTTTGAAGAGATTGAATGCACCCTCTTTTATATGGTGTGTAACAAAATCTTACACATTGATGGTTGCTTGTGGAATTGTGCACAACCATGTAACCACACAATACAGATTATTTTTATTATATTTTAGAATCATTTAAAAATGGATCTTTAGGTTTGAGCATTAATCAAGGATTAATAAAAAATTCTTCCTAATAGAAAATTGATGAAACCATTTTTGGTTGATATATTATTACTCTATTAAACACCTCCTATAAGATTATTTCCAAAGCATTTACAATTCAAATAAAACTAGTGGTTCAAGGTATTGTGAGACCAACACAAAATAGGATTTATTGGTGGAGGATATATTCTTAATAATATAGTTTTAGCATGGGAAACTAATGGCTATGATCAAGAGTAGGGCCAAAATAGATTGCTGGTCAAGATATATTTTGACAAAGTGTATAATAGTATACACTATAATTTCATTATCAAAATGATGTAGTGGTTTGGGTTTGGGCCCCAAATTTGTGTTAATGTTCAAATTCTTTTGAAATATGACAGTGGCTACCTAGTGGATAAGAATACAATATCTAAATCTTTCCTCCCTAAACCTTTTTATATGATAGTTATTTATTGCAAATATCCAATAAACTAATATATAGTATTTCAATTCCACAATTTTTTTTACAAAATTAGTTCACATTTTATTATGAAACCTAAGTTATATTTGCCATTTAAAAAAGAAAAGAGTTAATAAATATCTTAGAAATTATAAATTTACCCTAAATTATATGTTAGGATCTTAATTGACTCATTGTAAAATAAAATTTAAATAATTACCTAATTTGGTTACACCTCTAATTGAATTCCCAAAGACTATTTAAATAGATAAAACATGGTGAAATAACTTGATATACACAATTTTTTTTTTTTAGGGTTATCTCTTACTAAGATGTAGGAATTGTACCTCAATAGGCCTAAGAATATATTGTTTAATTATGATAACACACACCTTTTATTTGATGGAAAAACGTAGGTGTTAAATAGAATCTTTTCATCCACGTGTATTTTCTTCTTACTAGATGTCATCTTTTAAAGGCCATGAAGATAATTTATGTAAATTTATTTGTCAATTCCTTTGTACAAAGTGGGGTTGTACTAGTAGTTTTAGATTCACATCTATAAATACTAGTATTATATATTTATGATAACACACACCTTTCATTCAATGGAAAAATCTAGGTGTTAAATAGAATCTTTCCTTCCACATGTGTATTTTCTTCTTACTAGATGTCATCTTTTAAAGGCCATGAAGATAATTTGTTTCTATACTTGAATCTTGCATGTTACTTGATTCATCAAAAATATGAGTCATAATTTGGCATCAAATTATAGATCCTTATAAGAAATATACTAAGGATTCATCTTCATCTTTGGTTCCTATTGTACATCAATTTCCACATGATTCTATATTTTCACTTTATTTAGTTAGGACTAGGACTTTTGATTTAGTCATGACACCTTTCGACACTAGCTTAGTGATCTCTAAGGAAAGTCCAAAGACATACATTCTAATATTTATTTTGTCACATTTCTTTTAGGAATGAGAAGATATTATACATGCACATTTAGTCTTAAACATTTAATATCAAGCATCTATCATTAGAAAATATGCTACACTTCAATGGGGAAGCATGGTCTCTTCTAATCTCTCTATTCATAGGGTGGTTTTTTTTTTGTGAGTGGGGTTTTATCCTTCTTATGATTTTAAGTGAGGTCACCTAGCTCTACTCTCTTCATCCTTAGTGGAAGTTTTTTTTCCTTCTCTTCTTTTTGAGGGGGCAATTTTATATATGGATGCCTAAGAAGGATACACATTTTTGGGATCAATTTTGATTCCATCCATTCTACCTACCGAAATTCCACTTGTGGGGGTGTTGGTTCATTATTATTATTTTTTTAATTTAATTGATTACTTTATTACGCTTTATGCACCTAGGATAGGTTAATCTTACTTAGGTAAGTATATACTTGGGTAGGTTTCACTAATACCATGTGAATTATTATTTACTTGTTTTATGGAGTTTTAATACACATATGTGACTACATACCCTTTATCTAAAATTTGTTGTATAAATTAACATATCTTGGTGGTGTATCCTTGAATATCATATTGTTGCCACACTCATTCCACTACACTCCAACCCTTGATAAAATTAGGGTCACTCGTGTAGATTGATGTGCCATTTGTATCTTCTACTATTAGATTGTTACCTTATTTTTCCATCTAATCAATGTTCAATTAGTGTCCTTGGGGTCACTCTTGCATATTTTGTCTACTTGGTCCTGATCTTCATCCTAATTTTAGAAGAGGTTCTTGAGTTTCACTATATTAGTCATCATTTGACACTTTTTTGTAGATTCTTCTTGCTTAAATGGTGGTCTTCATGTTTATATTAGTGCTCCTATTCTATTTGGGGCATTATTTTTGGAGGATTCTTAGTCCTTCATATGTTTTATCTTCTATTTAAGGGGATTTCTATTATCTATGTGATGGAAGTTTTCATTGGATGACCATGTTGATTTCTCCTTCCTACACTTTTTCATGTCCTCTCTTTTGGAAAATGATTTTTACCATGATTTTTTCTCATTTTCTCGGGTTATGAGATATATTTTTCATTTGTACTGGGTACCTCATTAGGACTAGTTGTTAATACCCATCTCTTTCTTTTTATGTATTCATCATTTAAGATTTTTTTTTCTTCCTAAGTTACACTTAAGGGGGTGTTAGAGTTAAAAAAAGGTATTTTCTTAATTAATTATTTAATTAATTAGTTCCCTTTTACACTAGCATGTACTTAAGCATATTTATTTCATGTGATCTTTTGTCTCAAGTAATGAGATGGAGAAACATGTTGCGATCTGGCTTAATCATCACCTAAGGTTTTCATTATTTATCAAGATTATTTCATCATTATTGTATTATTAATTCAATGCACATTCATTATACTTCATGTTTTTTCAAGAATTTAATCCTAAACTTAGGTAAAATTATAGCTTGTAGGTCAAATCAATAAAAAAGATAATATAATAAGGGATACTTGATCAAGTAGAGTGACTTTCTTTAACAATGCATTGGTTTTATTTTTACTTGACTTCATACTTTATTTTACTTTGATTTCTTGGGATATACATTTAAATTACTTGAATTTTCTTTGCATTTTTTGTGTTTCTTCTTTTGTATCCTTTTCTTTCGAAAGAATGCCATCTCCACATATAATCCCATATAAGTAGCAATTTGTAAGGGATAATCATAAAAAGCTAGACTTGATGTTCATACATAAATCACACATTCTCTATATTTTTTTAATAAGAATGTTACCCCTATTCTCTAACTTGATGTTACTAGGAGATGAAAGGCATAATAACCAAAGGTTAAATCTGGTGAGTACATATATTCTATCTTTTTCTTTTAAAATAATTTCATCCTATAGTCTAACCTTGGATATAACTAGGAGGACGAAAGTGTTCACCACCAAAGACTAGACTTGGTGAGTACAAACATGTTTTTACCAATGGACATGTAGATAAAATATGTATTTAATTTGGAACTCTAACCTTGATCAAGTAGAAAGGATATTATCCACCTATAAGCCTCTAGGAATCACTAATGAGGTTAGATATTGGGGATATGAAATATAAAATAACTAATATAGAATTATCTTGAAAATAAAACATAGCATAATAGTGAATGTATATAAGGATAATAATTGAATGTAACAATGGTTAAGCTGTATATAGAGGAATTAAAAATGCAATCCTATCATGAATAGGTAAAAAAATCATGGAAAGAGATAAACAACCATAATATAGTGGTATTGGTACATATATAAGGTAGATAATAATATGTTAGAGAAATATGTAAGAGTAGAGTGGATTGGGTGTACATAAGAAGATATTGTTTAACAAAATATTTATTATCCATGAGACATAAATGAAAGATAACAATACGTTCATCTATAATGTTCAATATAGTTTTAGTGAGAAAGGATTAAGTGATGGAAAATATCATAGATATGATGAGAATGGGATGAAGTGGAACAAGTAATAAGAGAATATCCAAGGCCTATTCTATGAAAATGTTGTTTAATGTGAATAAGTTTAGTAATACCATCTTCATGAGGGGTTTTTCACTATATCTAGATTGTTTTAAGATATTGAACCCTTTAGCATCTAGATTCTTTCATGTTCAAGAGAAGAGAAAAGGGTATTTAAAGTTCTAGGGTCAACTACATGAATTCCATGAAAATTGATGTGCTTGTCATGTGAAGCAAAAGATGGGTATATGTGTTATTTCAATTAACATATTTAGGTGAAGAGGAAGGAGAAGAGGAAGGGGGTATTGTAGAAGTGTATGCATCCCAAACTTACCACTAATTTCATTCATACAAACATTCTCATCAATTAATTAAATAAGTCATTATTTAACTAATCGTCTTCACCTTTCACCATCAATTAACTCTCCCCTAAATTTGATTTGATTGATTTATTAAATTATCCTAAATGCACAAATCCTCCAACTAAATCAATTAATTAATACCTACTTAATTAATTTATTTAGAATAATTAATATGCATTATCATATTCTCCATTATTTAATTCTGCGTTATCATTAATTATTATCATTTTAGTTCTATCTTTTAAATCCATCTACATAGATAAAAATATATACCATTATCCTCTTGACATGTGTCTCGACTCCCCCTCATTCTCCCACATGTGTGAGTGCCAACTTAGCCCACTTTTTCTCACACATGTGTTAGCATGCCAACTTAGCCCACTTTTTCTCACATATTTAAGAGCATGCCATCATAGAATCATCTTTAACTTCCACATAAAACCAATTAATTCTCCCACATGTGTGAGCATGATAAATTAGAGGCATGCTAATCCACCACCTTACCCCTTGAACTTTGACTTATATGATCTCTCTCAAATACTCACACATGCATGAGCATATCTCCTACACATGCCAACTTTCTCACACATGTATAAACATTCTTAGCCTTTTCCACCTTAGTTACCACTTGTTCCTTTTCATTTAGTCCCACACTTTAATCAAATAACATCCATTAGCATTGAGCCTTCCTCTCCCAAGTTGTGATACTCATTGTTAGGATAGGTGACATTAAAATTACTATCCTTTAAGTTGATTTATGTGTCTCCATGTTTGTTAGAAAGTGTTCTTGAGGAGATGAGGGACAAAATATTATTATTTATTTACCTATGACAAATTATAATTACATTCGAAGAGGTGGACCCTTCACGGTGGTGGTCACAAGGCATCCCAAGAGAATATTCTTCCTAGGCATCCAAATTTTTGGGTTGGGACCACTTGAGTGTGCATGTCCTTGCATGTTATTTTCATGTTTTGCATGCTCTTGCATGGTCATGCACCCAAGTTTGCATGGAGGTGTATGATATTACATGTAGCCATCAGAACTGTCAGAGACTTATGGAGCACTTAGGTTTGACTCAATTTGATTGGTTGTGGGTTAGACACCCATGTGAAGCCCATCTGATTATTGAATATTTTATTCCATGTTTATGGGCTATCCACTAAGTGGGGCGTGTATTTTTCTAGGTGGTTTTACTTGTTATCTTGGGATACCATTTGTGGTATTCTCTCCCAAACACTTCTATATATTGGAGCCTTGGGATGGTGATTTAGTAGTTCTTTGCAGGTTGTCAGGACAATGAAGTGTTGCTGGATTATAGAGAGGATTGTTGTATTGATGTAATTCCTTGAAGATTAATAAAAAAATTGGATCTCTTTGGGTGTGGATTTTTTTCTTGCAAGGGTTTCTCCACATATATCTTATGTCACTTGTGTTAATGACTTGTGGTATTGCAGAATTTTCTTTCATTGTTGTAATAGTTAATCATTTAATCTTTTTTTGTTAATCTTGTAAACATAATTTCAGATTTGCAACCACATATTTAAGTTCATATTGCTGCAAGTTATACCTTGGTTTCCAACATTTGGTATCAAAGCTAATAGTTCTATTAAGAGAGGAACACCTTTCTTCTAAGTGTTGAGGGTTTTTTGGTTGTAGTGGAAGCTTGTGCATTGTGGGTTTTGAAAATTTATGAAAAAGATTGAAAACCATTGCCTTTACCTCTCATTTGGATATTGATAAATTCAATGGCACTGGCTACGAGCTGTGGAAGTTGAATATAGAGGATCTCCTTGAAGAGATAGATTAGTGGTTGTAGGCAATTTTGAAGTAAATGAAACCAAAGAAAATGTCTAATGAAGATTGAAAGAAAATGGATAAGAAGGCATGAGGAACCATTCAGTTATGTCTTGTAGATTTTGTCCTCTTGAATGTTTTAGAAGAAGCCACCACATATAATTTATGGAAGAGGATAGGTGATATGATCTATCAAACTAAAAGTTTAACTAATAAGTTGTATCTCAAAAGACATTTGTATTTTCTAAAAATGAAGGATGGTGATTCTATTACAAAACATTTAAATGCTTTTAATATGATTTTAAGTTAGCTTGCATAAGTAGATGTTAAGTTAGAAGAAGATAAAGATATTTTGTTTCTTTTCTCTTTACTTGAATCTTGGGAAAATCTAATTGTTTCCATAAGTGGTGATGGTACATAACCAAAGATGGATAGTCTCATTGCAATTCTTCTTTTGGAAGAAATGAGTAGAAAGTCCATGAATGTGAGCTTTGAAGATGCCTTGCATGTGTGAGGAAGGTCTAAAGAAAAAGGAGGGCCTAAAGGGGACAATAAGAAAGACAAGTCTAAAGGACATTCTAAAACCCCTGAGAAGAGTAGAGTAAGTGTTGGAATTGTGGTAAAAGAGGGTATGTGAAAAAGGAGTGTAGGAACAAGAAAAAGAGTTTGCATGCTTCCACGAAAAAATTCCTTTAAAGATGGTGATTCTAATGATTTTTTTAGTTTTGCTAACACTATTAGTAATGATGGTTGGCTTATTGATTTAGGTTGCTCCTACCATATGACTCCTCACAAGGATTGGTTTACTTCATATTTAGCTTATGATGGGGGAGAAGTTTTCCTTGGTGATGACAATACAAAAAATATTGTTGGTAAGGGAAAGGTAAAGTTGTGTTTCAGTGATGGGAGGGTTAAAACCCTTGATCATGAACTTTACATATTCCAAGACTTGCAATAAATTTAATTTTAATATCCAAGTTGAATGATTTTGGAATGCATGTGACATTTGACAAGTTTGGTTGCAAATTGACCTAAGAGGGAGTTTGGTGATTGCTAAAGGATCTCAAATAGGAACTTTATTTAGGTTTAATGCCTCCACTTTTTTTAATTCTTACAAAGTAATTGGCACTGAAAATGCATGTATATTGTAGGTCCATAGATTGGGTCACTAAGTGAAAAAGGTATTAAGACTATTTTGAATAAAAAGTTGGTTGACGGTCTTTTTGATTATTCTGTTGGTAAAAATGATTTTTTTGAGCATTGTGTATTTGGTAAACAAAATAGATCATCATTTCCCAATGGGACTAATAAAGCTAAGAGATTATTAGAGATCTTTCATTTATATTTATTTGGACCAATGGATGTTGACTCTTTTAGAAAATGTTGTTATTATGTTACTTCCATTGATGATGTTTCAAGATACACCTGGATTTATTCAATGCATTAAAAATTTAAAGTTTTCATGAATTTTAAGGAATTTAAAGCCTTGGTTGAGAAGAAAAAAGATTATAAGATATAAGGGTGTTGAAATCTGACAATGGAGGTGAATATTGTTCTAAGGAATTTAATGATTTTTGTAAGCATGTAGGTATTATTCAGAAAAAGACTACACCTTATACACCTCAGCAAAATGGGGTAGCAAAAGGAATGAATCAAATATTAATGGAAAGAGCTAGGAGCATGTTGAGTGGTGCTAAGATTGATAGATTATTTTGGGCAGAAGGTGTAAGTATTGCATGTTATTTGGTAAATAAATCTCCTTGTTTAGGTCTTGTTGATAAAACTCATTATAAAGTGTGGATAGGTGGAAATCCTTTTGTTCCACATTTAAGGGTCTTTGGTTGTGAGGCTTTTGTTCATGTGGGCCTCAAGAGAAGTGTTCTAAGTTAGATCTAAAAGCATAAAAATTCATATTTGTTAGTTATAGTAAGAATGTAAAAGGTTATAAGATTTGGAATCCACAGGTTATAAGCTTTGGAATCCACTAACCTACAGGTAAAATAATTTTCTCTCTAGAGATGTGATTTTTAGGGAGTTTAGAGCTTACTCAAGTGAAGAACAACCAACAGAGAAAGATACAAGAAAAATATTACACTTCGAGACAAATATTGAGAAGCAAGAAGATGCACATGTGGAAGAACAACCAAATGGATTTGAGGATGGAGAAGAAGAAGAGGGTTCAGAGAGTTCAAAAAGTTTAGATGATGTGCATGATGAGCATGAAGAAGAAGAAGAGTAGCAAGAGCCCCTTACTCCTACCTTGAGAAGATCCATAAGGCAACAAAATCTAGTTGAAAGGTATATCCCACCTAATTTCCATTGTGTGTTTTTTTTGTTGAGTACTGACGACGAACATAGATCCTAGGGTGAAGCCACAACAGTGGTTTACAATTTGATGGAGGAAGGAAAATGAAAATAAAATGACCCCATGGAAAAGAAATTAGTTTTAGGGGTTCAAATGAACCTACAAGTTCTCGACTGAATCAAAAAGGGGTTCGACCGAACTAGGGTTTGAGCGAACCCATTAATTATTGGGCCCACATTTCCTGCCCAAAAAATAGAAGGAAAAATGCATATTGAAGGGGGTTCAAATGAACCCTGGTTTGTCGAACCCCTGGGGGTTCGCTAGAACCCCCTGGTTCTAGCGAATCCCCCTTTCCCTAATTTTTGACCTTGTTCACACAAAAAACCTAATTTTTTACACTTTGAAGCTTGGGTTGAGGATGACAATGGGGAAATCTTCACAAACCCAATTGGAATCAGGAAGTCCTCAAAACAAGCTATCCAATTAATATAATTTTAATATGTTTTGGTTTTATTATGTATTTGTTTTTTTAGTTTTATTAAACATAGGTTTTCATCGAAAATGAAGGTCTTTGTTCTGCACATATGGAAAAATAGTAGATTATCAATTTTTTTTTGAAAAATATGAGTGCCCTAGATATTTGAAGTCCTTGATCCAACAAAACAAAAATTGAATTTTGATATACAAAAAAATTACGCGTTCTACAAACTGCGCTATGTTGAATTGTCATTGGTTTGACTTCGAAACTTGATTAAAGAAAAAACATTTAATAAAAAACTATCTAACCAAGTGGAAGGACTAGATATCAGAGTTACAAATCTAAATTCAAAAGAATTAGATTTTTATCCTTCATGGAAAAAAATTTATACATTATACGGTGTGCGTCAATTTTTTAAAATTATGTTTTATGAAAAAAACTAGTTTTTGTGAGAGATGGAAAAAGAAGTGCAATCTGATTCCAAAAATTTTGAAAAAAATATTTTTAGAATCTAAAGAAAAAATGTGATGAGAATCTAGTTTGCATCATCTTCAAATTCCTCACAATTTAGCCGCTATAGGTGCCTGAATGTGAAGATTTAGTTAAAAATAAAAATTTAAGTGTCCAGTTTGGCCAAAAATTGTAAACCACTATTGTGGGATCACCCCCTACAGGGAGGCTCTTTCTTCAAAATAAAGTGAGTCTTGGATGTGTTCCATGCAAGAGGAGATGATGGCTCTGGATGGTTGTGATACTTGGGATCTTGTGAGTTTTCACAAAAGAAGGAAGCCCATTGGTTGCAAATGGTTGTTTAAAAAGAAATTTGGAGCAAATGGTCAGTTAGAACAGTACAAGGCCAGATTGATGGCCAAGGGCTACACCTACAGAAAGGGAGTTTATTTTGGTGATATTTTCCTAAGTTAACTTCTATTAGATTCCTATTATCTATTGTTGTTGCTTATGATTTTGAAATAGAGCAAATGACTCACATAGTTCTTTGTTTGGTTGATTTAGAGGCAAACATGGAGGTTAGGGTTTGATAAAGCATTGGAAGGAAGGAGAATTTCTCAACACAATAGTTGCAAATAGTTTAACTCAAACATGTATACATAAAATGAAAAAAACACTCAGACGTGAAGGTAATGAAAGATTACTCATACATAAAAGAGGAGAGAACCAACAACAATAATCAGCTTCATTAATGCAAAGGCATAAGCCAATCTTTACAATGAGAAAGTGTAAAATACAGGTCTACAAAATAGAAACCCTAGAGGAGCTAGAGGAAGAACCCTTAGAAAATATATAAGTGTTTCTTTTATAGATGAAGCATAACTCAGATGAATACACCAAACCCTAACCTAGCTAGGGTTAGCAATTAAAGAAATATTCTCTCAAAGAAATATTTACTCATGAAAATTGCACCAAGATAGCCTAGAGAGAACAAAACCTGCATGTCATCCATCCTACCATAAACATTTACTAGAAAGTCATCCAAAATCCCCCACAAAATTAGGGAAATGTGTAAGGGATTGTTAGAAAGAGTAAGGAAACAACAATGAATGAGCATGGCTGCCACAAATGCACTTGCAAGGGTCATAGAATTCATTCAAGTTGCCCTTGAAGCCCTAAAAATTAGATCTAGTAGTTGGGGAGTGGTTGTGCATTAATGGCGTCACCCAAAAAAACATGATGCAGCTATCACCAATACTTCACTATGTCAAGGGGACCAACATCTTGGTCCCATCGATATTATCCTTTCCTCTTGATGAAGATCCCTCATGGAATTTTGAAGGGACTGCAATTTCAATCCCACTAATATTCCTTTGTTACTTTGATGTCACCTTCTCTCCTTTGTCAAGTCCCACCAGCTTTCTATCTTGCACCGTTGACTGAATCAACATCGGCATGTCAAAGAGACCCCTGATATTATCTCTTTCAAATTCCTTATCACCTCGATGTGGCTCACTGATTTTCCTTTGGTGCTTTACACCATCGAAGGAACACTAGCATGTCAAGCTAAGACACTTTAGGGTCTCACCGATATTTTTCCTTCTCTCCAATACTGTTGGCTAAAGATGTGGGCCCACAAAGACACATGTCACCTCAACATCCATCGTTTTCCATTGTCACCATCCTATCGGGATGTTGAAGGGACCATCATCTAGGTCTCATCAATATCTGCCTTTCCTCCCAACAAAGCTTATCTTGGAGATCAAGCTTCGGGCATACCACTTATCATATAGCAAAAGAGATAAGGAGAAGGAAGGAAACCACAACCACTGAAAGGTCAACCTTTAGTGATCATCAGGGATCGGGAAGATGAGTTACCTCTTATCAAAAAAAGGTAAGAGGTAATGGAGAAGGCCGAAGGTTGACATGTGAAAAAATGACACTTAGTCGAATTTGGAATTGAAAGGTATCTATGGGAAGAAGAGATGGAAGGATGAGGGAAAAAAAGAAAGCGTGCAAACTTTATAACATCGGACCTTTGAGGATCGGGCATCAGGTTGTCGGGTGACGATCGATGAAGGGAAAGAAGATGTTAAAGGGGAAGGCCAAAGGCTGACATACAAAAGGTTATTTAAATAGAGAAAGGAGATGAAGGAGGAGGAAGAATGGAAGAAGAGAAGGGGAAGAACTAATCCCCAAAGTATGATAGGCCAAGACTTAGACAAGTCTTGAAAACCTTGATTGAGCTCTGGTGGTGAAGGTAAGGCCTAAGGTTTACCTTTAGAAATTGGTATGGGTAGGGGGGGGAAGGCTTGAAACTTTTAAAAGGAGCGGGAGTGATGGAGAAAGCATGCAAGTAAGCAAGTGAAAGCCCAAAAACCCGAAAATATGGGACTTAGCTAATTTAGGAACCCTCAAGGAAAAATCATGCAAAATGGCCCATGTAGTGTCTCTCAGATCAAATATCAGTGTTGGGTCATCTAAAGGGGGCATGAAATTTCAACATTAATGGTGACTTCTATAGGACGATTGCCCACTAATCATAGGATCCAGAGGCCTTATCGGTCCACTAGGCACAAAGTCATGAAGGGGAAAACCTCAACAGATGAGCCTCCTCAAAGAAAAACAAAACATGTGCTAGGTGCACTTGGAGGAAAGCATGAAAGCTAAAACATACATTCCCTTAAGGAGAATGTAGGGTGTGCAAATGGACTTCATGGAAAGAAAGATACTTACAATATATACACAAACTAATAGAAAGAAGAGAAAGAAAGCTTGCCTCTATCAAAGATGAACCTTTTTAAGGAGTTGATCTCCCTCAAACAAAGTTATAGACCTCACCTAGCTGCAACCACTGAAAATTGTTGCCAACATGCATGTAATTGCACAAAATGCTTGCAAGGTGAAGAATCACTTCACTATAAATTTTTCCATTGCAAGGGAACCATATGATGCAAGTGTTAGATTCATCTAGAACACTGGTGTCTCAGATGAACGTACAAAAGTGGGGGTGAATTTTTTTGAAGATAGGTCAACATCCAAGAGGAAACCTTTTGTAGAGGGAAGAGAACTCACCTCACAAAAGGATGGGACAATGTCACCATTGCTAACCTCAATGCATGAGCTAAAACAGAAGGAGAATGTTTCCAACTCACATGGGGATGTACAAAATGCCAAATCTAATTTTTTATTTGCACAAGAAAAACCTTCCTCATGCACCTCAAAAGAGAAACTTTGAAACTCGAGCATACAAACAAATTGAGCAACAAGAGCATCACCCTCCAAAAAAATGTGTGGTTTCTCAATAACTACAAAATCATTTGCATTGATGCACACTTCATCAACACAAAACTTATATTTTTGAGACACTTCAAGTGATGTACAAAATGCCAAATCTAATTTTTGATTTGCACAAGAAAGACCTTCCTCATGCACCTCAAAAGAGAAACTTTGAAACTCGGGCATACAAACAAATTGAGCAACAAGAGCATCACCCTCCAAACAAATGTGTGGTTGCTCAATAACTACAAAATCAATTGCATTGATGCACACTTCATCAACACAAAACTTATATTTTTGAGACACTTCAAGTGAAGAACTAAATTCTTCAAATTGCTAAAACAGAAGGAGAATGTTTCCAACTCACATGGGGATGTACAAAATGCCAAATCTAATTTTTGATTTGCACAAGAAAGACCTTCCTCATGCACCTCAAAAGAGAAACTTTGAAACTCGGGCATACAAAAAAATTGAGCAACAAGAGAATCACCCTCCAAACAAATGTGTGGTTGCTCAATAACTACAAAATCATTTGCATTGATGCACACTTCATCAACACAAAACTTATATTTTTGAGACACTTCAAGTGAAGAACTAAATTCTTCAAATTGCCTCTCGGTTTTAATTCTTTCTTGGAAACTAGTTGCAACAAAATTAGACTCGTGGCATGTAATGGTTGCCAAGTCCTTTGCTGCTTCTTCATTCTTATACTGCTACCCATGAAACTACTCTTTTGGGGGTGAAATATTGGCATCCAACCTTGAGAAAAAAGCTTCTAAATCATCCCAAAAGAAGTTATCCACCTCAAAACTATAGACCTTGTTAGATAGGAGGTTTTCCTCAACTATAACAAGGGATAAACACATCTATTGTTGCTGCTCCAAAACCATGGAGTTATATTCAACCATCAAGCCCAAACCAAGCTATTCAGAGGCTTCAACTAGTGTAGGTGTAGCTGATCTATCCTCCTCATCTTCAACAAAACAAGGAAGGGCATCAAATGAGAGGATTGATTCCTCTACTCTATCAATTTTTTCTACCTTTTTAATGCCTTGTTTCTGCAACACTATTTCATCTTCAATTTTTTGTTATAGAAGAGCAAGAAACTCATTTTCAAGAGCACATGAAGGCTCCTCAACAACAACCCCATCAAGGATAGGTTCTTGGGAGGAACAGAGGCTCACAAAACTTAGGATCTCCAACATAGAAGATCCACTTGATGAAACAAGAGGTTGAATGGGAGTTTCAAGGGGATGATTGGGATTCTTAAAACTAAAAAAAATGTGCTTGCAAACCTCTTGCACAATAGGTTATTTTGAAACAAAAGGAGGGCTAATAGAAATTTCAAGAGGCTTGCTAGAATTCTTGAAACTTACGAATTTATATTTTCTTACCTCCTCCTTAGCCGGATGTTCTGGAAATGGTGGAGGTGCTTGTTTGAAACTAGGCACACAAGGGGATGCCTGAGTCTCAGGCACTTGTGCTAGAGCAAGGGAAAGTCTAAATTTTCTTACCTAGCAACAACATCTCTTGTTTTAAACTCCTCTTGTTGCCTTCTTTGTGCCTCCAACTACTGCCCATACCTCCATTGAGCGTCTAAATTTTGTTGTTGTGGATAATGAGCTTGAGGCAAAACTCATCATGTTGTGGGAAACAACCTTGTTGCCCCTGATAGGGTTGATTAGCCCACTCTTCCTACTATATGTCAAGCTTTTGTTGTCTCCAAAGCTCATCAATTTGTCTATTTAAATCAAGCAAAATGCTTGTGATTTCACTTGCATTTAAATTATCAAAATTTTGAGGTTGACTAGGAGAGAAACAAGGTTGATTTTGAAAATGATGAGTCTCTTGGGGTTACTAATAAGAATATGTAGGCGTCCAAGAAGATTGAGTAGGGTGGGGTGCGTGGTATGCTTTTTGAGAAGGTTGAGAACCCACAACAATAGGGTTCTTTGGAATGAAATGGGAGGTATAACTAGCCTAATTAGGAGGAACAAAGTTGGAATTATCATGAAATGGTGGAGTGTACATATGGTTTCCATTATAACTTGATAATTTTAAGAATAGGAAACACCTCAAAAATTACAAAAGAAGAGTAAAGAACTGCCAAACCAAAGATTTTGGGTACATACCAAAAAAGTCACCCAAATTGAGTTGCGAAGTCACCAGGTTCTTGAAAAGTGCTTTCAAAGGCTGAAATTTGAAGAAGGAACCACTTCCTCAATGGCATGAAATGAAACTAGGCTGCTTGAACTAGTTGATTTTGAATGGAGTCTCCATAGTGTTTGAAGATATTCCTCAAAAGGAAAGATGCATTGAAGAAAACACCAAATTCGTCAATGGAGAGAAGTCCCACCGGGCATGCCAAAAATTGTCGTAACATGAAATTGCACCCTATTGAGAACGAAGCTCAACATTCCAATGAAACAATGGAAACAACCTCAAGGTGTGGGACCTTTGTGCATATGAGGTCGAATCTCTAGAGAAGGTCAACTTCCTGTTTCAATCCAAGTGCAATGTGTTG
>VDFB02267520.1:0-38918 GCA_007258455.2 Sequoia sempervirens | reverse complement strand
AAATATCTTTGATTTCTCCAACTTCGGCGAAGAGATTTCAGATCTCCTTTTGTTGGGTTTTTAGCAATCTTTTTAATTCTAAAACATCATCCATTAAAAGACCAAATTTCTTAAAGATTGCAATTATATCAGTATCTGTATTGGAAGCTTTTGATTTAGAAGAAGATTTGGAGGAGGATGCTTTATCTTTTCTTTTCCATGGAGGAATTTTATATCCATGGTCAATATCTTTATCAATCCCTTTGGAGGGTTTCTTCTGCAACTTGAGTTGTTTTTCCACCTCTGCTTTATCTGATTCTAAGCTTTTGAGTTTTGCTAAATGTTGGTGGAAAGCTTTTTTTCTTTCTTCTTTTGTTCCTGCCATCTTGTAAGGATCTTTTGATTTTTAAATCTGTATTTTGACCTTAAGATCCTGCAGAGTGTCTTTAAGAAGAGAGATGAGGAAATCCTCATTAAGATCTGAACTTTCTGGTTTAGGATCAGACAAATTTTGCATATGTCTGTATCAATCTTTGACATCTTTGAATTTTAGCATAAAATTGGAATCAGGAACAATTTCAACTAATTCGCACAAATCTTGTAGATTAGAAATATTGCTACTATCAATAACTTCCCATTCTAGATTATTATATTCAAACATTGCATAAATCTTTGTTCTAGGATTTAACTTCTTGGGACAGTTAGTAGCATAGTGTGGTCCTTTACAAATAAAACATTTGATTCCTTTGGGGACCTTATTGTTTCTTTTCTTTAGCAAGTATGGTGGTGTTTTGTGAAACTTTCTTCTTTTATAGGGAACTGCCCTATATTTCTTTTTGTAACCATACTTACCATGTTTGTTACGCTTAAAGGTGTATTCTCCTTCATGATACTTATTTCTTGAACACCTTTTGCATCTGCATTTTCTACTGCAACCACCTTTTTTGAACTGTTTCAACTGTTGAAAATCTTTTAGCTGATTTATAGGAGGAAGATCACATAATTCTTTCAAGTTACATGTATAGTTGTATTCCTCCTTATTGAGCTACAAGGCTCCTCATAAACACTACCTTTCCAACTTATACCTTATTAATATTTTAATTGTTGGAAATCTTATATCATCAAGTTGCTTATGTTCCTTTCTGATAATATAATCTTGAGCCCAAGCCCCTACACCACAAGGAAGAGAATTCAGACAATATTGTTTTGTGGTTAGGTCATGCATCTTGTCAGCTGCAACCATGTAAGATTCAAACATACAATTGTATTCATCAAACTTAGCTAGATTTTTCAGCTTCATGGATTACAGGATTTTATTGGCTTCTAAGGCTTGATTTGAAATATCATCACAAAAAAGATCAGTTAATAACCATTTAAATTCATCAAAACCTACTTGAAAGATGTCATCTTTTCCCAGATTTTTTGGATCTACTAAAATTGGTTTTGTTGGTTGAGTTGGGATGTTTTTGGGCATTGGTCCCTGATCTAGTAGATTGTTCCACCAGTTTCTCAATTTTCCAGACATAAGCCTTACTGCATAAAGAACTTTTGCCAGTTTCGTCCATGAACCGCTTCTTTCAAACATGTTCTCCAATGTATCGGTCTAGGTACAAATTGCTTCATAGGGATTTACCAACTTATCAATGTTGAAAATGTATCCACTAGAAGCATATGGTCTCATTTGTTCAGGTTTGATATTTTTTGTTACTGGTTCTTGCATCTCAATATCCATGGTTAGCTTCTTCAATGATTCCCATGGTTCTTTCTCTTCAATTTGCTTATATTCAGAAAAATCTAGATTTATTTCTTCAAAACCATTATCTATAGAAGAATCAAAATCACTCAAACTTTCAAAAACAACTAAAGTATTTACATCAGAAGACTCAACATCAGACTCTTTATTGGCACAACCAGGTTCATCCATATAAACCGGTTCTTCTTGTTCTTCATTGACTCCCAATTCTGCAAGCCAATCTTTTAATGGTTCTTCTTTGTTGGCTAGAGTATGTTCCTTAATTTTTGGCATGGGAACATGTGGGGTTGGCTTGTGTGAAGGTTTTCTAGAATTTGAAGCCTTATCTTCTTCTAAGTGAAGAGGCTTTTTTCTCTGAATCATAACCTTCTTGTGTTTGTGAGGTTGTTCCACAGATTTTCCTTTTTTCTCTCTGTCTTCTTCTTCTGAACTATCCTTACCAGTTTGGGATACTCTTATCTTTTTTGTGAGCATCCTTACTTTTTCAAGTTTCTTGGCAATAGAATCTAAGAGGGTTTTATTTTCTAAGTCATTGACTTTTCTTGCAGTCTCATTGTTCTCTTGGTCATCATAATATGGGTAAGGTAGTTGTCCTGATGTTGTTGTGTGGAGATAATTGTCTTCACACTTTTGTGGACTTCATTTACAGTATAGCTAACACTTGTTACGTCATTAGACAGAGTAGAACAATAATGTTCAACATTTTAAACAAAAGTAAAAGCCTTTTGTTGGTCTTTAGAGACAATATCTAACTTATTTACAACTTTTAATGCTAAATCTCCAGAAAATCTAACATCTACTGCCATGTCATCTAAATTATCTTGCTTAGAAATCATCCATTGCGCCATCCAATTTCTTTGGGCTTTAGAGTTCTTTTGTTTCTTACCCAGGTCTGTATGAAGGCATGGTTCATATCTTCCCCACAATCTTTTGTTGGAATTGATTATTGTGAAGGTTTTAGGAGTTGGCCATCTACCAGGTTCATAACCTATGATCTCATGTTCTTGGTTATTCAATTCCATCTTATATATACTCTTTTTTCTCAGATCCTTCCCTTGGGAGCTTTGATCTAGGCATCTTTTCTTTCATCATACAATTCCTTTCACCCATTTTAGTGAGCTTGATTCCTTTTCCTTGATTTATTTTGTGTTCTTTTGGTGTCAGGGAAATTTTTTTACTAACCTGTCGTGCTAGCCTATCCATGAGTTTTGGATTACTGATAAGATCAAAGAGTGTAGCCAAAGATGCTCAGGAAGGATAAGGATTTATAGATGGCTGTTTATATAGGGGAACTAACTTGGTCCTAAAGATTCTTCAAGATTATAGTCAAGGTATGGTTTATTGGATGTGCTTGGGAAGTTGTGTGACATGGAGTATGATCTTTGGGACATGTTGGGTCATCCACTAGTCGAGGCTTCCGGTTGCTGAAATAGAGTTTCATCAGGAAGAGCTCTAAGATCTATGTTGGCAAGCCTATGACTTTGAGTTTGGGGTTTCTTAGACAAGATATGTCTAGAGGGGACTAGAAGTTCTTGAAACTTAGGCTGAGATTGGTTTATAAGTTTTTCTATAACAGGAAAACCAATGTCAAAGCCAGTGGCATCTATATGTCTTCCAAAATCATCAACATTTGTATTTACATCTGTATAACTTACCCTAGTGGAAAATTTTGAAGGAGGGAAAACTATATTCAATAACCTATATACACACTTGCCACCTACAGTAGCATACACAGAATCTAGTTGGAGGATAACGCCTTTTATCTGGAACAATAAACAAAATGTAGATTGGACATATTTATCATCAATATTAATGGTGAAGTTTGGTTTAATAGATAATCTAGCATCACCACCTTGTTCTTCATCCGAGGATTTAACCAGGCAACCTCTAAATTGACCGATAATGGCTTGATCCCAGACTCTACATCGGGTATCTATAAGACTGGCAAAATATTTAGCACCTATATCATAATTGAAGTGAGGATGTAATATGATGTCAACCCATGAAAAATGCACATGAAAGAAACCTTTTTCTTTCCATCTCTTAATGTCTTCAGGGAGCAAAAAGGGAAGATAGACTGGACAGATACCAACACCAGAAACTCTAAGATTTATTTTTGATTGCCTTACATAATTCATCATTTTAGCTTTTATGCCCTTTTCTAGATACAAATCAGAAATTTTAACATCTAGAAACTTGAAATTGACATTCTCATCTACTAGTTCTTCCTTATCTTGGAAATGATTGTAGATAACAGAGGAAAGAGAACTACTTGCATTCATAGAGCGCTGACTAGCCATTATGAAGAGATGAGAACTTGATTTCACTATACCTTTTTGCTACTACGTTTTCCATCTTACTGCTCACCCTTCACACGCCTGTCCTTCTGCATCAACATAGGATTTATGGTCTTACTACGGGTCGATCGCTACTCTAGACAGCTACATTCTTTCAGAACTCAATTCTTCAATGGCTGACAGAACCTAAGGAGACAATAGCCTTTCCAAAGTCCAAACCAAAACCAAAATAATGACAATAACTACACAGACTACTTTGATGAAAGTCCCAAACCCAAATGAACAATAAACACTAGTATATGTATCTTGGACTTGTTGTTCATCATCAGGCATTGTATTCGTAAATGACAAATGCAATGAAAGCAAGGAAACAAAAGCAACAAAAGATAAATAGAGCAATTTTACATTGGTAACTTAATCCAGATTCAAAAGCCATAACACAAGTCTTGGCTCTGATACCATTTTAAGTGTGGAAATATGTTCGAGTTTGCCAAAATGTTCAGGAATGGAAGCAAAGTCCGCGAGGAAAGGAGGGTTGGGAGCTGTTTATTTGGGTTCCATTTTTCTGCCTCTATAAAGGGTTTTTTTAAAGGTGAAAATTAATATTTGCTGTATGCATAGATTTATGATCCGGTTGAACTTAAATTTTAAAAGGCATTTTTAATTTTTGCATGTAACCTCTCATTTTTAATCAATTCATAACTTGTGGCTTGTAAACACATCTTTTTATGCAAACATTAATGAATGTATATTAAATGTTATAACTTTGTATTTTATCAATTTGATAATCTGGTTAAACCATCCTGTTGAGGCAAGATGTCACGAGATCTAGTCTCCCCTTCGTTCTCGTGGTACCAAAGGGCGTGTCGTGCCAACATCACTAGTCATGTGAAAAAAGTTTACCAGGGCATTGCAATTATAGGGGAGCTACCAGATTCCTGCAGTCTAAAAAAAAATTGATCATTTAATTGATTGTATAATTTTTTTTTGTTGATTGTAATGAAGTTGCACTTAGAATGAACTTGCAACCATGTTTAAATTGTAAAGTGTAAATTATGAATTTTGAGAGACAAACTACATTTAAATCACGTGACTCCACTTATTTATGCACCATTTGAGTTGAAATATCACTACAAACCAACTATTGAACTTTCTAGGAAGCATGTACATTATGTGATAGTTCACAATTGTGCGTTGAAAATGTAAATTATTACTTATGATGCAATTGTGACAACATTCAAACTTAATATATTATGAAATTGACATGTTCAAACATTGAAGAAGTCCTTTAGAAACCTAATATGAAACTTTCCAAGCCATTTTACAACTTTATGAAACTAAGAGCTATGAGGGAATAAAGATGCTATAAAGTAATTGATATGATAGACCTATCAAATTGTATCAAAACCATATATCCTTACCACTAAGATCTAATCTTGAACACTTAACCACCTTCATAATTTAAGTTGATTGGGAAGTTGCAACACATTGAGGAGATTGAACTTTACTACAAGCCACTTATGACTGCAACCAACAATTGATGACTTTGGCTTGATAAGAAATTCAACACTTCAAAATGATTATGAACAACTGTCACCAAGATTTATTGATGTAAGTATTAATGCTTTTTACTTAGTCAAATTAAGGTATGGCAAAGAAACTTCACATGCAACTTGGAATACTAATAAAACATTCAAGAGATCAACTCAATAATGCATGCATTTTCATGAACGTGAATTTAAAAATTTATCAAGGTCAAAACAAGGATAACAAGGAGGTGCACTTCAACATTTCTATTCATAGGTTTTCTTGTCAAGTTTATGTGTAGATGAATTATGGGAAAACCTATGCATTTCCAATATTTGGACCTAACCAAAGAAGTGAAGAGGAGCTTAGATTATTTTGGATCACCAAACAAAGGCACCATTATACCTATCTAGCACCCCTATCCTACAAGACAATCTTGCCACCTATAATGCCCCTAGCCAAGATACAAAAGCTTGAAATTCTGAATTTGGCATAATACATTCTTATTTAGTCTTCCAAGCCCTATACAAGTCATTATATTCCTTTTTTTTGGTGATTGAGTTCATTTTATTCTATATTCTATATCCTTCCATAAATGTAACTCTTGGTTTTTATATTGATTTGTCTATCTATATGTGTCATTGGTGCTCCATTCTAATTATGCATCTTGCACACATAACAAGTCATATTCTATGAAGGTTTAAAGTCATTTCGAGATCATTTACATATAGGAGGTGGGTCTATCCCATTCTTATAGGATATGGGTACTAGTTTGTACATACAACACCCCTATCTAGATAGAGGTGCCTCTCCTAATGCCCCTTTTCTAGAAAATTATTCCTTTAACTCCCAAATTTGAACTAGGACTCCTTAGTCATATCTTAAGCCTATACAACCATTTGTATTCACTTTTTAGGTGTATTTTGTTCCTCTACTTCACTATTTTTTCTTCTACTTCTAGTTTTTATTTGATTAAACTTTCATTTACAAATTTGTGTTACAAATTATGTCTTTAGTATATTTCCAATCCTAGTTCCTTGATTTTTCTTCCTTTAGATTATATTTAAAATTAATATATTTGAAATCTTTATCTGTATCTAATTTAAAGTAAGTTTGTACAATAGAAAGATTTGATTATAAATCTCAATAAACACACAAGATAGTTAATCTAGGTTCTTTTATTCTATGGACCTAATTTTTGTGCATTTCCACTTCTAATTTTTGTTTGTATCTCAAAATTACATCCATTTGACTTTGTTTCTAGTTATTTTTTTGTTAGAATGCTTGATTTGTATCTAATTTAGAGTTAGTTTATATAATAGAAATAACATATATCTTAAACACTAATAAACACACATGATAATTAATTTAGGTTCTATCATTTGGTGAGCTTGATTTTCATGCATTTCCACTTCTAAGTTGTGTGTAGCTCAAAATTACCTCCATTTATTTTTGTGTTCCCTTTCATTCATTTGTGCTTCTACTCCAAACCCTACCCTACATATTTATACCTTTTCAATTTTCACAACACATATTTCCCCTTTCCCAAGACCCTCTCCTATCCTACATAAATTTAGTTTACCATTATTCCTACCTTACTCCAATATCTTACATCACCCTTCCAATTTATTACAACACTCTTCCACTTTATTAGAACACTATTTTAACTCTTCATAAAGATAATTTTCACTACCCCTAATCATTATTTAGATCTACCCCTTTTCTTTCCTACCTACTCCAATGCTCACAACACTTCACTAAACTTATCCAACAAATTTTTCCCTTCTAATCTATCATTGACTCTTCTTGACTTATATTGTAGCTTATAAGGTCTCTTCACCCTTCTCCATTCATATCAACCTCCTTCACTCTCATTCTTACCATATGTTTCTTCTTAATCATATCCATATACTTACTCCTCCCTTCAATCATGATTTAACTAATGTTTCGTATGCTCACATTCTACCTTGTCTTATCTATATGTGTATTCTCCCTCTCATTCTTCTATGGCTACTCTTTATTCTCTCTCATGGTCTACTTACCCCTATGATGACTCAACACCTAATGGTTCATCTAGCTTCCATGGTGGTTTATCTTTTGATGTTGTTAGTAATTCATTCCAAGATGATGATGGCTTTTATGATACTTTGGACACTCCTTTATGTTCCATTATTTAAAACTACACCCTTTTTAGACATTACATGGGGCACATTATATTAAGATATAGACTCCCACCCTTTTATTACTCTTCGCACTAAATTTCCTCTATCTCAAATTTCCCACTTGTAGATGGGCCCACCTTATTATAGATGTTCTCACCCTTTTCAATACCCTTTATGATTCTCTCCCTACTTACGATGAATACCCTTTCCCTCTTTTCCTACTCACCTCTACTCTACCCATGCTTATTAACTTCCTCACATTTTCTCACCTCCTCCTTCCCATAATAACAATAATCCCACACCATCTTATCCTCCCATCTACAACACATTATTGATAGCACATTAGATTCACTTCATGGTGAAGATTTGAATATTTTTCTTCATCTTAATGATTCTTATAAGAAGTATGCCTTTCCTTATTTTTACTCTGCAATATTGTCTATATTTTCTAATAAAACATATTTTTAAGTACATGTTGACATTTCATGTCCCCATTAGATGACCCATCATTGATATATGATCTGAGAGATCCTACATGGGCCATCTTGCATGAGTTTTCCTTGAGGGTTCCTAAATTGGCTAAGTCCCAGATTTTTGGGTTTTCAGGCTCACTTACCTACTTACTTGCATGCTTTCTCCATTGCTCCCGCTCCTTCTTTTCCTTCCTCTTTCCTCTAACCACCAAAGCTCAATTAAGGTTTTCAAGACTTGTCTAAGTCTTGTCCTGTCAAACTTTGGGGGTTGGTTCTTCCCCTTCTCTTCTTCCATTCTTCCTCCTCCTTCATCTCCTTTTTTCATCTTCACTAAGCTTCAGGGTGTCAGCCTTTGACCTTCCCCTTTAGCATCTTCTTTCCCTTCATCAATCATCACCTGATACCCTGACACCCGATCCTTGAAAGTTTGATGTTATCACTTGCATGCTTTCTTTTTCTCCCTTCTCCTTCCATCTCTTCTTGCCACCGATACCTTGATTCCAAATTCAACTAAGTGTTAGGTTTTTGCATGTCAACCTTCAGCGTTCTTTATGACCTCTTACCTTTCTTTGATAAGAGGTAACTCATCTTCATGATCCTCGATGATTGCTAAAGGTTGACCTTTCAGTGGTCATGGTTTCCTTCCTTCTCCTTCTCTCTTTTGGTATACGGCAAGCTGTACGCCTAAAGCTCGATCTCCAAGATAAGCTTCGTTAGGAGGAAAGGTAGATATTAGTAGGACCTAGATGATGGTCCCTCAACATCCTAATAGGATGGTGATGACAAAAAATGGCGAATGCTGAGGTGACACGTGTCTTTGTGGGCTTGTGTCTTTTACTAGTGGTATCAGAGAGAAGGACAAATATCAATGAGACCCTAAAGTGTCTTAGCTTGATATGTTGGTGTGCCTTCAATGGTATAAAGTGCCAAAGGAAAATTGGTTAGCTGCATCAAGGTGACAGGGAATTTTTGAAGAGACAGTCTTAGGGGTCTCTCCAACATCCTGATGTCAGTTCAATCAACGGTGCAAGATAGAAAGCTAGTGGGACCTAACGAAGAATCAAAGGAAACATCGAAGTGATAAAGGAATATTGGCGGGACAAAAATTGTAGTCCCTTCAACATTCCGTGAGGGCTCTTCATTGGGAGGAAAGGAGAATATCAATGGGACCAAGATGGTTGTCCCCTTGACACAGTGAAGTCTTGGCGATAGTTGCATCTTGTTTTTTGGGTGACGCCATTAATGCACAACCACTCCCCAACTATTAGATCTAATTTTTTAGGGATTCAAGGAAAATTTTAATGCATTCTCTAACCCTTGCAAGTGGATTTTTGGTGGCCATGTTCATTCATTGTTGTTTCCTTACTCTTTCTGATAATCCCTTATACATTTCCCTGATTTTGTGGGGGATTTTGGATGACTTTCTGGCAAATGTTCATAGCAAGATGGATGGCATTTAGGGTTTTTTCTCTCTAGGATCTCTTGGCATAGTTTTCATGAGCATATATTTCTTTAACTGCTAACCATAGTTGGGTTAGGGTTTGGTGTATTCATTTGAGTTATGCTTGATCTATACAAGCAACACTTGTATATTTTCTAAGGGTTCTTCCTCTAGCTCCTTTGGGGTTTTTCTTTTGCAGAACTATATTTTACACTTTGCTATTATAAAGATTGGCTTATGATTTTTCATTAATGAAGTTGATTATTGTTGTTGGTTCTCCTCTTTTATGTATGAGTAATATTTCATTACCTTCATGTCTGAGTGTTTTTTTGCATTTTATGTATTCATGTTTGAATAAAATTGTTTGCAATTGTTGTGTTGACAAATTCTCCTTCCTTCCAACACTTTGTCAAACCCTAACCTCCATGTTTTCCTTTAAAATCAACCAAACAAACAATTGTGTGAGTTCTTTGGTCCCCTTCTTTGATGTACTATACAATCATGGCTAGGAAGAAACAACCTTCTATCTTGGTGTACCACCTCCATTTCCCTTTCATGCATTCTTTCTCCCTTTTTCCCCTATGAGCTATTAGATTAGCATAGTGGTAGGTTTTCATGTGTTGGGTTGGACCAACACATTGCACTTGGATTGAAAAAGGAAGTTGACCTTCTCTGGAGATTCGACCTCATACGCACAAAGGTCCCACACCTTGAGGTTGTTTCCATTGTTTCATTGGAATGTTGAGCTTCGTGCTCAATAGGGTGCAATTTCATGTTACAACAATTTTTGGCATGCTCGGTGGGACTGCTCTCCATTGAAGAATTTGGTGTTTTCTTCAATGCATCTTTCCTTTTGAGGAATATCTTCAAACACTATGGAGACTCCATTCAAAATCAACTAGTTCAAGCAGCCTAGTTTCATTTCATGCCATTGAGGAAGTGGTTCCTTCTTCAATGTTTCAGCCTTTGAAAGCATTCTTCAAGCACCTGGTGACTTCACAACTCAATTTGGGTGAATATTTTGGTATGTACCAAAAATATTTGGTTGGGCAGTTCTTTGCTCTTCTTTTGTAATTTTTGAGGTGTTTCCTATTCTTAAAAATTTCAAGTTATAATGGAAACCATATGTACACTCCACCATTTCATGATAATTCCAACTTTGTTCCTCCCAATTAGGCTAGTTATACCTCCCATTTCATTCCAAAGAACCCTGTTGTTGTGGGTTCTCAACCTTCTTAAAAAGCATGCCACCCACCCCACCCTACTCAATCTTCTTAGACACCTACATATTCTTATTAGCGACCCCAAGAGACTCATCATTTTCAAAATCAACCTTGTTTCTCTCCTAGTCAACCTCAAAATTTTGATAATTTAAATGCAAGTGAAATCACAAGCATTTTGCTTGATTTCAATAGAAAAATTGATGAGATTTGGAGATAACAAGAGCTTGACCTATAGTAGGAAGAGTGGGCTAATCAACCCTATCAGGGGCAGCAAGCTTTTTTCCCACAACATGATGAGTTTTTCCATCAAGCTTATTATCCACAACAACAAAATTTAGATGCTCAATGGAGGTATGGGTAGTAGTTGGAGGCACAAAGAAGGCAACAAGAGGAGTTTACAACAAGAGATGTTGTTGCTAAGTAAGAAAAATTAGACTTTCCCTTGCTCTAGCACAAGTTCCTGAGACTCAGGCATCCCCTTGTGTTCCTAGTTTCAAACAAGCACCTCCACCATTTCCAGAACAACTTGCTAAGGAGGAGGTAAGAAAATATAAATTCGTAAATTTCAGGAATTCTAGCAAGTCTCTTGAAATTTCTATTAGCCCTCCTTTTGTTTCAAAACAACCTATTGTGCAAGAGGTTTGCAAGCACAATTTTTTTAGTTTCAAGAATCCCAATCAGCGCCTTGAAACTCCCATTCAACCTCTTATTTCATCAAGTGGATCTTCTATGTTGGAGATCCTAAGTTTTGTGAGCCTTTGTTCCTTACAAGAACCTATCCTTGAGGAGGTTGTTGTTGAGGAGCCTTCATGTGCTCTTGAAAATGAGTTTCTTGCTCTTCTGCAAGAAAAAAATGAAGATGAAATAGTGTTGCAAAAACAAGGCATTAAAAAGGTAGAAAAAATTGATAGAGTAGAGGAATCAATCCTCTCATTTGACGCCCTTCCTTGTTTTGTTGAAGATGAGGAGGATATATCAGCTACACCTACATTAGTTGAAGCCTCTGAATAGATTGGTTTGGGCTTGATGGTTGAAGATAACTCCATGGTTTTGGAGCAGCAACAATAGATGTGTTTATCCCTTGTTATAGTAGAGGAAACTCTCCTATCTAACAGGGTCTAAAGTTTTGAGGTGGATAACTTCTTTTGGGATGATTTAGAAGCTTTTTTCTCAAGCTTAGATGCCAATCTTTCACCCCCAAAAGAGTAGTTTTATGGGTAGTAGTATAAGAATGAAGAAGCAACAAAGGACGTGGCAACCATTACATGCCACGAGTTTGATTTTGTTGCAACTAGTTTCCAAGAAAGAATTAAAACCGAGAGGCAATTTGAAGAATTTAGTTCTTCACTTGAAGTGTCTCAAAAATATAAGTTTTGTGCTGATGAAGTGTGCATCAATGCAAATAATTTTGTAGTTATTGAGTAACCACACATTTGTTTGGAGGGTGATGCTCTTGTTGCTCAATTTGTTTGTATTCCCGAGTTTCAAAGTTTCTCTTTTGAGGTGCATGAGGAAGGTATTTCTTGTGTAAATCAAAATTAAAATTTGGCATTTTGTACATCACCATGTGAGCTGGAAACATTCTCCTTCTATTTTAGCTCATGCATTGAGGTTAGCAATGGTGACATTGGCCCATCCTTTTGTGAGGTGAGTTATCTTCCCTCTACAGAAGGTTTCCTCTTGGATGCTGACCTATCTTCAAAAAAATTCACCCCCACTGTTGTATGTTCATCTGAGACACTAGTGTTCTAGATGAATCTAACACTTGCATCATATGGTTCCCTTGCAATGGAAAAAATTACAGTGAAGTGATCCTTCACCTTGCAAGTGTTTTGTGCAATTGCATGCATGTTGGCAACAGTTTTCAGTGGTTGCGGCTAGGTGAGGTCTATAACTATGGTTTGAGGGAGATCAACTCCTTCAAAAGGTTCATCTTTGATAGAGGCAAGATTTCTTTCTCTTCTTTCTATTAGTTTTTGTATATATTGTAAATATCTTGCTTTCCATGAAGTGCATTTGCACACCCTGCATTCTCCTTAAGGGAATGTATGTTTTAGCTTTCATGCTTTCCTCCAAGTGCACCTAGCACATGTTTTGTTTTTCTTTGAGGAGGCTCATTTTTTGAGGTTTTCCCCTTCATGACTTTGTGCCCAGTGGACCAATAAGGCCTCTGGATCCTATGATTAGTGGAAAATCGTCTAGTAGAAGTAGCCATTAATGTTGAAATTTCATGCCCCCTTAGATGACCCATCACTAATATCTGATTTGAGAGATACTACATGGGCCATCTTGCATGATTTTTCCTTGAGGGTTCCTAAATTAGCTAAGTCCCATATTTTTGGGTTTTTGGGCTTTCACTTGCTTACTTGCATGCTTTCTCCATCACTCCCACTCCTTCTTTTCCTTCCTCTTTCCTCTAAATGTTTCAGGTGTCAGCCTTCACCCTTACCCCTTACCCTTTACCAATTTCTAAAGGTAAGCCTTATGCCTTAACTTTGACCACCAGAGCTCAATCAAGGTTTTCAAGACTTGTCTAAGTCTTGGACTATCATACTTTGGGGGTCGGTTCTTCCCCTTCTCTTCTTCCATTCTTCATCATTCATCTCCTTTCTCTATTTTCACTAACCTTTCGTATGTTAGCCTTCGGCCTTCCCCTTTAACATCTTCTTTCCCTTCATCGATCATTGCTTGATGGCCTGATGCCTAATCCTCGAAGGTCTGATGTTATAAAGTTTGCACGCTTTCTTTTTTTCCCTTGTCCTTCCATCTCTTCTTCCCACAAATACCTTGATTCCAAATTTGGCTAAGTGTCATTTGTTCGCATGTCAGCCTTCAGCCTTCTCCATTACCTCTTACATTTTTTTGATAAGAGGTAACTCATCTTCTTGATCCCTAACGATCACTAAAGGTTGACCTTTCAGTGGTCGTGGTTTCCTTCCTTCTCCTTCTCTCTTTTCCTATATGGTAAGTGGTATGCCCGAAGCTTGATCTCCAAGATAAGCTTTCTTGGGAGGAAAGGCAGATATTGATGAGACCTAGATGATGGTCCCTTCAACATCCCGATAGGATGGTGACAATGGAAAACGATGGATGTTGAGGTGACATGTGTCTTTGTGGGCCCACATCTTTAGCCAACAGTATTGGAGAGAAGGAAAAATATCGGTGAGACCCTAAAGTGTCTTAGCTTGACATGCTAGTGTTCCTTCGATGGTGTAAAGCACCAAAGGAAAATCAGTGAGCCACATCGAGGTGATAAGGAATTTGAAAGAGATAATATCAGGGGTCTCTTTGACATGCCGATGTTGATTCAGTCAACGGTGCAAGATAGAAAGCTGGTGGGACTTGACAAAGGAGAGAAGGTGACATCAAAGTAACAAAGGAATATTAGTGGGATTGAAATTGCAGTCCCTTCAAAATTCCATGAGGGATCTTCATCAAGAGGAAAGGATAATATCGATGGGACCAAGATGTTGGTCCCCTTGACATAGTGAAGTATTGGTGATAGCTGCATCATGTTTTTTTGGGTGACGCCATTAATGCACAACCACTCCCCAACTACTAGATCTAATTTTTAGGGCTTCAAGGGCAACTTGAATGAATTCTATGACCCTTGCAAGTGCATTTGTGGCAGCCATGCTCATTCATTGTTGTTTCCTTACTCTTTCTAACAATCCCTTACACATTTCCCTAATTTTGTGGGGGATTTTGGATGACTTTCTAGTAAATGTTTATGGTAGGATGGATGACATGCAGGTTTTGTTCTCTCTAGGCTATCTTGGTGCAATTTTCATGAGTAAATATTTCTTTGAGAGAATATTTCTTTAATTGCTAACCCTAGCTAGGTTAGGGTTTGGTGTATTCATCTGAGTTATGCTTCATCTATAAAAGAAACACTTATATATTTTCTAAGGGTTCTTCCTCTAGCTCCTCTAGGGTTTCTATTTTGTAGACCTGTATTTTACACTTTCTCATTGTAAAGATTGGCTTATGCCTTTGCATTAATGAAGCTGATTATTGTTGTTGGTTCTCTCCTCTTTTATGTATGAGTAATCTTTCATTACCTTCACGTCTGAGTGTTTTTTTCATTTTATGTATACATGTTTGAGTTAAACTATTTGCAACTATTGTGTTGAGAAATTCTCCTTCCTTCCAATGCTTTATCAAACCCTAACCTCCATGTTTGCCTCTAAATCAACCAAACAAAGAACTATGTGAGTCATTTGCTCTATTTCAAAATCATAAGCAACAACAATAGATAATAGGAATCTAATAGAAGTTAACTTAGGAAAATATCACCAAAATAAACTCCCTTTCTGTAGGTGTAGCCCTTGGCCATCAATCTGGCCTTGTACTGTTCTAACTGACCATTTGCTCCAAATTTCTTTTTAAACAACCATTTGCAACCAATGGGCTTCCTTCTTTTGTGAAAACTCACAAGATCCCAAGTATCACAACCATCCAGAGCCATCATCTCCTCTTGCATGGAACACATCCAAGACTCACTTTATTTTGAAGAAAGAGCCTCCCTCAGGATCTTATGTTCATCGTCAAGACTAATAAAACACACAATGGAAATTAGGTGGGATATACCTTTCAACTAGATTTTGTTGCCTTATGGATCTTCTCAAGGTAGGAGTAAGGGGCTCTTGCTACTCTTCTTCTTCTTCATGCTCATCATGCACATCATCTAAACTTTTTGAACTCTCTGAACCCTCTTCTTCTTCTCCATCCTCAAATCCATTTGGTTGTTCTTCCACATGTGCATCTTCTTGCTTCTCAATATTTGTCTCGAAGTGTAATATTTTTCTTGTATCTTTCTCTGTTGGTTGTTCTTCACTTGAGTAAGCTCTAAACTCCCTAAAAATCACATCTCTAGAGAGAAAATTATTTTACCTGTAGGTTAGTGGATTCCAAAGCTTATAACCTGTGGATTCCAAATCTTATAACCTTTTACATTCTTACTATAACTAACAAATATGAATTTTTATGCTTTTAGATCTAACTTAGAACACTTCTCTTGAGGCCCACATGAACAAAAGCCTCACAACCAAAGACCCTTAAATGTGGAACAAAAGGATTTCCACCTATCCACACTTTATAATGAGTTTTATCAACAAGACCTAAACAAGGAGATTTATTTACCAAATAACATGCAATACTTACACCTTCTGCCCAAAATAATCTATCAATCTTAGCACCACTCAACATGCTCCTAGCTCTTTCCATTAATATTTGATTCATTCCTTTTGCTACCCCATTTTGCTGAGGTGTATAAGGTGTAGTCTTTTTCTGAATAATACCTACATGCTTACAAAAATCATTAAATTCCTTAGAACAATATTCACCTCCATTGTCAGATTTCAACACCCTTATATCTTATAATCTTTTTTCTTCTCAACCAAGGCTTTAAATTCCTTAAAATTCATGAAAACTTTAAATTTTTAATGCATTGAATAAATCCAGGTGTATCTTGAAACATCATCAATGGAAGTAACATAATAACAACATTTTCTAAAAGAGTCAACATCCATTGGTCCAAATAAATATAAATGAAAGATCTCTAATAATCTCTTAGCTTTATTAGTCCCATTGGGAAATGATGATCTATTTTGTTTACCAAATACACAATGCTCAAAAAAATCATTTTTACCAACAGAATAATCAAAAAGACCGTCAACCAACTTTTTATTCAAAATAGTCTTAATACCTTTTTCACTTAGTGACCCAATCTATGGACCTACAATATACATGCATTTTCAGTGCCAATTACTTTGTAAGAATTAAAAAAAGTGGAGGCATTAAACCTAAATAAAGTTCCTATTTGAGATCCTTTAGCAATCACCAAACTCCCTCTTAGGTCAATTTGCAACCAAACTTGTCAAATGTCACATGCATTCCAAAATCATTCAACTTGGATATTAAAATTAAATTTATTGCAAGTCTTGGAATATGTAAAGTTCATGATCAAGGGTTTTAACCCTCCCATCACTGAAACACAACTTTACCTTTCCCTTACCAACAATATTTTTTGTATTGTCATCACCAAGGAAAACTTCTCCCCCATCATAAGCTAAATATGAAGTAAACCAATCCTTGTGAGGAGTCATATGGTAGGAGCAACCTAAATCAATAAGCCAACCATCATTACTAATAGTGTTAGCAAAACTAAAAAAATCATTAGAATCACCATCTTTAAAGGAATTTTTTCGTGGAAGCATGCAAACTCTTTTTCTTGTTCCTACACTCCTTTTTCACATACCCTCTTTTACCACAATTCCAACACTTACTCTACTCTTCTCAGGGGTTTTAGAATGTCCTTTAGACTTGTCTTTCTTATTGTCCCCTTTAGGCCCTCCTTTTTCTTTAGACCTTCCTCACACATGCAAGGCATCTTCAAAGCTCACATTCATGGACTTTCTACTCATTTCTTCCAAAAGAAGAATTGCAATGAGACTATCCATCTTTGGTTATGTACCATCACCACTTATGGAAACAATTAGATTTTCCCAAGATTCAAGTAAAGAGAAAAGAAACAAAATATCTTTATCTTCTTCTAACTTAACATCTACTTATGCAAGCTAACTTAAAATCATATTAAAAGCATTTAAATGTTTTGTAATAGAATCACCATCCTTCATTTTTAGAAAATACAAATGTCTTTTGAGATACAACTTATTAGTTAAACTTTTAGTTTGATAGATCATATCACCTATCCTCTTCCATAAATTATATGTGGTGGCTTCTTCTAAAACATTCAAGAGGACAAAATCTACAAGACATAACTGAATGGTTCCTCATGCCTTCTTATCCATTTTCTTTCAATCTTCATTAGACATTTTCTTTGGTTTCATTTACTTCAAAATTGCCTACAACCACTAATCTATCTCTTCAAGGAGATCCTCTATATTCAACTTCCACAGCTCGTAGCCAGTGCCATTGAATTTATCAATATCCAAATGAGAGGTAAAGGCAATGGTTTTCAATCTTTTTCATAAATTTTCAAAACCCACAATGCACAAGCTTCCACTACAACCAAAAAACCCTCAACACTTAGAAGAAAGGTGTTCCTCTCTTAATAGAACTATTAGCTTTGATACCAAATGTTGGAAACCAAGGTATAACTTGCAGCAATATGAACTTAAATATGTGGTTGCAAATCTGAAATTATGTTTACAAGATTAACAAAAAAAGATTAAATGATTAACTATTACAACAATGAAAGAAAATTCTGCAATACCACAAGTCATTAACACAAGTGACATAAGATATATGTGGAGAAACCCTTGCAAGAAAAAAATCCACACCCAAAGAGATCCAATTTTTTTATTAATCTTCAAGGAATTACATCAATACAACAATCCTCTCTATAATCCAGCAACACTTCATTGTCCTGACAACCTGCAAAGAACTACTAAATCACCATCCCAAGGCTCCAATATATAGAAGTGTTTGGGAGAGAATACCACAAATGGTATCCCAAGATAACAAGTAAAACCACCTAGAAAAATACACGCCCCACTTAGTGGATAGCCCATAAACATGGAATAAAATATTCAATAATCAGATGGGCTTCACATGGGTGTCTAACCCACAACCAATCAAATTGAGTCAAACCTAAGTGCTCCATAAGTCTCTGACAGTTCTGATGGCTACATGTAATATCATACACCTCCATGCAAACTTGGGTGCATGACCATGCAAGAGCATGCAAAACATGAAAATAACATGCAAGGACATGCACACTCAAGTGGTCCCAACCCAAAAATTTGGATGCCTAGGAAGAATATTCTCTTGGGATGCCTTGTGACCACCACCGTGAAGGGTCCACCTCTTCGAATGTAATTATAATTTGTCATAGGTAAATAAATAATAATATTTTGTCCCTCATCTCCTCAAGAACACTTTCTAACAAACATGGAGACACATAAATCAACTTAAAGGATAGTAATTTTAATGTCACCTATCCTAACAATGAGTATCACAACTTGGGAGAGGAAGGCTCAATGCTAATGGATGTTATTTGATTAAAGTGTGGGACTAAATGAAAAGGAACAAGTGGTAACTAAGGTGGAAAAGGCTAAGAATGTTTATACATGTGTGAGAAAGTTGGCATGTGTAGGAGATATGCTCATGCATGTGTGAGTATTTGAGAGAGATCATATAAGTCAAAGTTCAAGGGGTAAGGTGGTGGATTAGCATGCCTCTAATTTATCATGCTCACACATGTGGGAGAATTAATTGGTTTTATGTGGAAGTTAAAGATGATTCTATGATGGCATGCTCTTAAATATGTGAGAAAAAGTGGGCTAAGTTGGCATGCTAACACATGTGTGAGAAAAAGTGGGCTAAGTTGGCACTCACACATGTGGGAGAATGAGGGGGAGTCGAGACACATGTCAAGAGGATAATGGTATATATTTTTATCTATGTAGATGGATTTAAAAGATAGAACTAAAATGATAATAATTAATGATAACGCAGAATTAAATAATGGAGAATATGATAATGCATATTAATTATTCTAAATAAATTAATTAAGTAGGTATTAATTAATTGATTTAGTTGGAGGATTTGTGCATTTAGGATAATTTAATAAATCAATCAAATCAAATTTAGGGGAGAGTTAATTGATGGTGAAAGGTGAAGACGATTAGTTAAATAATGACTTATTTAATTAATTGATGAGAATGTTTGTATGAATGAAATTAGTGGTAAGTTTGGGATGCATACACTTCTACAATACCCCCTTCCTCTTCTCCTTCCTCTTCACCTAAATATGTTAATTGAAATAACACATATACCCATCTTTTGCTTCACATGACAAGCACATCAATTTTCATGGAATTCATGTAGTTGACCCTAGAACTTTAAATACCCTTTTCTCTTCTCTTGAACATGAAAGAATCTAGATGCTAAAGGGTTCAATATCTTAAAACAATCTAGATATAGTGAAAAACCCCTCATGAAGATGGTATTACTAAACTTATTCACATTAAACAACATTTTCATAGAATAGGCCTTGGATATTCTCTTATTACTTGTTCCACTTCATCCCATTCTCATCATATCTATGATATTTTCCATCACTTAATCCTTTCTCACTAAAACTATATTGAATATTATAGATTTACATATTGTTATCTTTCATTTATGTCTCATGGATAATAAATATTTTGTTAAACAATATCTTCTTATGTACACCCAATCCACTCTACTCTTACATATTTATCTAACATATTATTATCTACCTTATATATGTACCAATACCACTATATTATGGTTGTTTATCTCTTTCCATGATTTTTTTACCTATTCATGCTAGGTTTTCATTTTTAATCCCTCTACACATAGCTTAACCATTACCACATTCAATTATTATCCTTATATACATTCACTATTATGCTATGTTTTATTTTCAAGATAATTCTATATTAGTTATTTCATATTTCATATCCCCAATATCTAACCTCATTAGTGATTCCTAGAGGCTTATAGGTGGATAATCTCCTTTCTACTTGATCAAGGTTAGAGTTCCAAATTAAATACATATTTTATCTACATTTCCACCGGTAAAAACATGTTCGTACTCACCAAGTCTAGTCTTTGGTGGTGAACACTTTCATCATCCTAGTTATATTGAAGGTTAGACTATAGGATGAAATTATTTTAAAAGAAAAAGATAGAATATATGTACTCACTAGATTTAACCTTTGGTTATTATGCCTTTCATCTCCTAGTAACATTAGGTTAGATAATAGGGGTAACATTATTAAAAAAATATAGAGAATGTGTGATTTATGTATGAACATCAAGTCTAGCTTTTTATGATTATCCCTTACAAACTGCTACTTATATGGGATTATATGTAGAGATGGAATTCTTTCAAAAGAAAAGGATACAAAAGAAGAAACATAAACAATGCAAAGAAAATTCAAGTAATTTAAATGTATATCCCAAGAAATCAAAGTAAAATAAAGTATGAAGTCAAGTAAAAATAAAACCAATGCATTGTTAAAGAAAGTCACTCTACTTGATCAAGTATCCCTTATTATATTATCTTTTTTATTGATTTGACCTACAAGCTATAATTTTACCTAAGTTTAGGATTAAATTCTTGAAAAAACATGAAGTATAATGAATGTGCATTGAATTAATAATACAATAATGATGAAATAATCTTGATAAATAATGAAAACCTTAGGTGATGATTAAGCCAGATCGCAACATGTTTCTCCATCTCATTACTTGAGACAAAAGATCACATGAAATAAATATGCTTAAGTACATGCTAGTGTAAAAGGGAACTAATTAATTAAATAATTAATTAAGAAAATACCTTTTTTTAACTCTAACACCCCCTTAAGTGTAACTTAGGAAGAAAAAAAAATCTTAAATGATGAATACATAAAAAGAAAGAGATGGGTATTAACAACTAGTCCTAATGAGGTACCCAGTACAAATGAAAAATATATCTCATAACCCGAGAAAATGAGAAAAAATCATGGTAAAAATCATTTTCCAAAAGAGAGGACATGAAAAAGTGTAGGAAGGAGAAATCAACATGGTCATCCAATGAAAACTTCCATCACATAGATAATAGAAATCCCCTTAAATAGAAGATAAAACATATGAAGGACTAAGAATCCTCCAAAAATAATGCCCCAAATAGAATAGGAGCACTAATATAAACATGAAGACCACCATTTAAGCAAGAAGAATCTACAAAAAAGTGTCAAATGATGACTAATATAGTGAAACTCAAGAACCTCTTCTAAAATTAGGATGAAGATCAGGACCAAGTAGACAAAATATGCAAGAGTGACCCCAAGGACACTAATTGAACATTGATTAGATGGAAAAATAAGGTAACAATCTAATAGTAGAAGATACAAATGGCACATCAATCTACACGAGTGACCCTAATTTTATCAAGGGTTGGAGTGTAGTGGAATGAGTGTGGCAACAATATGATATTCAAGGATACACCACCAAGATATGTTAATTTATACAACAAATTTTAGATAAAGGGTATGTAGTCACATATGTGTATTAAAACTCCATAAAACAAGTAAATAATAATTCACATGGTATTAGTGAAACCTACCCAAGTATATACTTACCTAAGTAAGATTAACCTATCCTAGGTGCATAAAGCGTAATAAAGTAATCAATTAAATTAAAAAAATAATAATAATGAACCAACACCCCCACAAGTGGAATTTCGGTAGGTAGAATGGATGGAATCAAAATTGATCCCAAAAATGTGTATCCTTCTTAGGCATCCATATATAAAATTGCCCCCTCAAAAAGAAGAGAAGGAAAAAAAACTTCCACTAAGGATGAAGAGAGTAGAGCTAGGTGACCTCACTTAAAATCATAAGAAGGATAAAACCCCACTCACAAAAAAAAAACCACCCTATGAATAGAGAGATTAGAAGAGACCATGCTTCCCCATTGAAGTGTAGCATATTTTCTAATGATAGATGCTTGATATTAAATGTTTAAGACTAAATGTGCATGTATAATATCTTCTCATTCCTAAAAGAAATGTGACAAAATAAATATTAGAATGTATGTCTTTGGACTTTCCTTAGAGATCACTAAGCTAGTGTCGAAAGGTGTCATGACTAAATCAAAAGTCCTAGTCCTAACTAAATAAAGTGAAAATATAGAATCATGTGGAAATTGATGTACAATAGGAACCAAAGATGAAGATGAATCCTTAGTATATTTCTTATAAGGATCTATAATTTGATGCCAAATTATGACTCATATTTTTGATGAATCAAGTAACATGCAAGATTCAAGTATAGAAACAAATTATCTTCATGGCCTTTAAAAGATGACATCTAGTAAGAAGAAAATACACATGTGGAAGGAAAGATTCTATTTAACACCTAGATTTTTCCATTGAATGAAAGGTGTGTGTTATCATAAATATATAATACTAGTATTTATAGATGTGAATCTAAAACTACTAGTACAACCCCACTTTGTACAAAGGAATTGACAAATAAATTTACATAAATTATCTTCATGGCCTTTAAAAGATGACATCTAGTAAGAAGAAAATACACGTGGATGAAAAGATTCTATTTAACACCTACATATGATTTTGATCGGGAGATGGTGACATCAAGTATAGTGTGTGGCATGGGCTAGGGGTTTCTCTCGCCTAGCTGCACTGCTTCGCTTCTTCTATGCCGGTGGCGGACGGCGTGCTGCGAGGGATTGTGGCTTGGGTGGCATTTTTGCTTGATTTTGGTGCTTTTTGCAAACGCTTTTTCCGCTATTTCTTGTGTGTCTTGGCTCGCATGTGGTCGGGGTGTTCTAGGCCTGTGGGTGGGCTACGGTTCATTGTGGTGATTGAAACTTGGTGGAGGGAAGTTGGGTTTATTTTCTATGCTCTTCTCCGGCGTGCTTTGGGTTTTTGGGGTTCTTTGGTTTCAAGCCTTGCATGGCTCCAAACGGGGTTTCCACTGGTGGTAAGGGGTTGTCTTTCAAGGATACGGTGGCGGGAAGCAATCCTTCAGTTCTATTGCATACGAATCCTTTTTTTGGTGAGTTTGGATCAGGAATGGGAGAGTCCTCATATCTGTTTGGAGGTTTTAGGCCCTCAAAGGTGAATGGGTGCCTTGCTAAGAGTGATATTCGACCGATTGTTGAGATCCAACCTGAAGCTATTGTGGATGATATCAACTATTTATCAAAGCATGCTTTGATCTGTAAGTTCCTAGGGATTCGGGTATCTTTGTCTTTTTTGGAATCATGGGCTCGGCGTACCTAGTCTCCAGAGGGGGATATGGATGTATTGTTGGTAGCCAATGGCTATTTTCAAGTGGTTTTCTCTTGCATGTCGGACAAGAATAAAGTTTTCGAAGGAGGGCCCTATTTCTACAATCAAGTGGGTCTCTTCATTAAGCCTTGGCATGTGGGATTCAATCCTACAGAAGAGCTTCCTTCGCGGGTTCCGGTTTGGGTGAGATTACCATGGCTTCCTTTAGAATTCTAGAGGGAGGACATTTTTAGTTTAGTTGCAAGCCAACTTGGAAAACTAGTTGGTCCTTCGAGATAGACTATGGAGAAGAAGGTAATTACCTATGCCCGGGTATGTGTCGAAATTGATTTGAATAAGCCCTTTCTTGATTCTATCGAAATTCGATTGGGGTCAAGTTCATGGATTCAACAACCTGACTATGAAACGTTGTCGTTTTGTTGTCGCTTTTGTCATGAATATGGGCATTTGCAGAGGGTGTGCCCCAAATCAAAACCTATAGAGGATTCAAAAATAGGGTCGGCTGGTGCACCTCACACCCAAGATAAAGGGAAGGCCCCTATGAGGGAGGACAAGGAGGGCTTCATCCCTGTAAGAGGTTGTAATAAGGGTCGCGGCCAAAAGAGGACCTTTAAGGACAGACAGACAGATGAGGTTTTCAATAGGTTTGATGGGTTTGATGACTTGGAACAGTTTGATGGAACCATTGCTAACATGTCGGCTAGCCATGAGCTCTTGGAAGCAAAGGAAATAGGTGGGGAGGAGAACAATGTTGTTTAGGCTGATCCACAGGAGGGAGAGCTTGGGGTACAGATGGACAAAGATACTTCAGTGAGACCTTTTGAGGAGTTGGAAACCAGTGGAGACAAGGAATTGCAGGAGATTTCTGCTCATGCCCAAACCAAGGCTTGCACCAGAAATGTTCGGCAGGAGGAGAGCAAAAGCAAGGGTTCCCCTTCTATTTTAGGTATTCATCAAAAAACCATTAGAAAAGATACCCCAGAGAAGCCTCTTAAGGTGGGGAGGAAGAAAGACCAGGAAAAGGTGAAGTTAGTGGGAGAGACTTTAGTGGAGTCTGGTTCTGTGAAGACCATTGATTCCCACTTCCCTCTTCATCAGAAATGATTGTTCTTTCATGGAATGTAAGGGGGTTGAATAGCATCCCTAGACAAAAGGCTATTCGGGATTGATTAAGTCTCATTCGCCTGAGGTGGTTTTTATTCAGGAAACTAAGTTATCTATTGATAGGATGCATTACACGGCTGCTAAGATTTGGCCTAGATGTCTTTGTCAGTGCATTGGCGCTCAAGGATGTTCTGGGGGTTTAGCTCTTTTATGGGATCCTCGCAAGCTGGTCCCGCTTTGGTGGGTTTCTAGCAAATCTTCTATTTCCTTGGTGGCCACGTGTTGCGTAACTGGTGAGATTCTTCTCTTCACTAATGTTTATGCTCCGATTGATTTTATTGGAAAAACTTTGCTTTGGTCACATATAGGATATGTTCGCTCTCTTGCCCCTCTATTCCCTTGGATTCTGGCAGGAGATTTCAATGCAGTTTTAAGTTTGGAAGAGAAGCGGGGTGGTAATCCCAAGCTCGACCCCTCTGCTGGCCTTTTAAGGAGTAACATTGAAAGCTTGAGGGTGGTGGACATCACACCTTCCAATGGGTTGTTCACATGGAATAATAGGAGATGTGGTGCGGAAGTGATAGCAGAAAGATTAGATAGGTTTCTGGTTTCTTGTTTCTAGATGGCAGACAGTTGGATTACTAGTTCAGAGATTTTGGACTGGAGGGGTTCAGATCACTGGCCAATTCTTTTGACTGCTTCTAAGTTTCAAAAGATAAAGAATCCATCCTTTAAGTTTCAGCTTATGTGGTTGAGGGATGCTTCTCTTCAGGATTATATCATTGCTTGGTGGAGGGAAGGGAAGCCTGCTTATGGCACCGCTATGTTTTCTTTTGTCAAGCAATTGCAGTATGTTAAGTTTAAGCTCAAAAGGTGGAATAGAGAGTGCTTTGGAAATCTCTTTGGAGCCAAGAGAGAAGCACAGCTGAGGGTGGACAATATTACTCGCCAAATCAGAGAACAGGGCTTGTCTGATGGGCTATATAGAGAAGAAGTTGTAGCCTTAAAGAATCTAGAGGAATGGGAGCTACGGGAAGAGATTTATTGGAAACAAAAAGCTCGAATTGATTGGCTCCAGGAAGGGGACAAAAATACTAAGTTCTTCCACAACACTGTTAAGGACAGAAGGCATGGGAGCGTTCTCAATTCTCTCACGACGGCTGAAGGGATTCTGCTTTCCTCTCATAGGGAGATTGCTTTGGAGGCTACTAGATTTTTTGGGAGTTTGTTTTCAGAAGACTCGGATCTGGCTAGGGTTGAGGAGGATTTGGTTCTGGCTTGCATTCCCTCCTTGGTCACTCCTGAAATGAATGAGGCTCTCATTAAGCCCATTACTCTATCTGAGATAGAGCTAGTTGTGTTTGGAATGAAAAAGGGTAAAGCCCCGGGACCAGATGGTTTTCCTATAGAGTTCTTTCAAGCCTTTTGGGAGATTGTCAAGATGGACCTCTTTGAAGTGGTGCAGGAATCCTTTAACAATAAATAGATGCTTAAGGCTTTGAATGCAACTTTCCTTGCTCTCATCCCAAAGAAGGAAGGAGCTAACTCCCTTAATTTCTTTAGACCTATTGCTTTGTGCAATGTGATGTACAAAATAATTACAAAAGTGATAGCTGAACGGTTAAAGCCATGGCTCAATAACCTAATATCTGAGGAGCAAGGGGGCTTTGTTACAGGACGACAAATTTTGGATGGGGTTATCATAGCGGCTGAAGCTATGCACTCTATGGCTGCCTCTAAGGAAAAAGCTATGTTCATAAAGTTGGACATGGCCAAAGCTTATGATAGGGTCAGATGGAGTTTTTTGCAGAAAGTTTTACAGGCCTTTGGTTTTGGTCAGGAGTGGATCAGCTGGGTTATGAGCTGCATAACTTCACCTTCTTATGCTGTCCTGATTAATGGTGAACCTTCTGACTTATTTGGTGCGGCCAGAGGCCTTAGGCAAGGGGATCCTCTCTCCCCTTACCTTTTCATCCTGATGGCAGAAGGGTTGGGAAGACTTATCAAGTCTCAAGTTAGTCAGGGAGGGATTCAAGGTTGGAAGTGGGGGCATGGCATTCCTCCTTCTTCCCACCTCCAATTTGTGGATGATACATCTTTGATGGGTGTCACAAGAATTCAGGAGGCAGCTAGTTTCCGAAGAGCTTTGGATATTTATGTGAAAGCCTCAGGACAGAAGATTAATGAAGAAAAGTCACAAATCTTCTTCTTCAATACCCCCGCTTCTATTCAAGTTCGGATTGCTCATATCTTGAGGTTTCAAATTGGAACGCTTCCTTTAGTGTATCTTGGCATCCCTCTTTTAGACCAAAGGCTATCGAGGGGTGTGTGGCAAGAGATTTTGGATAAGCTTCAAAGTAAGGTGAGTCATTGGACTCACCGATGGCTCTCAACTGCTGGTAGAATGACTCTTTTGAAGTCTGTGATCCAAGCTCTTCCTATCTACATGTGTCTTGTGCAGTCAGCCCCTGCTGGTTTCATTAAGGACTTTGATGCCCTTTCAAGGAAATTTTTATGGATAGGTAATTTGCTTTCCTCAAAATGGAGTTTGGTCAAATGGGATTGTGTTTGTAGATCAAAGCAGGATGGTGGCCTTGGTTTGAGGAATACAAGCTTGAATGGTTGGGCTCTTGCTGCTAAGCTATTTTGGAGATGGTGCATAATCCAAGATCAAGGATGGGCTAAAATCCTTAATGTTAAGTATCTTGGTGGGGTGAATGGGAAAGATGTACCAAGGTACAACCTGACTGGAAGGGGGTCCATGATCTGGGAGACTTTGAAGAAAGGGGCGCAGTTAGTTAAAAATGGTCTTTTCTGGATTTGCAATAGCGGTTCAGATGCCCTATTTTGGGAGGATTCTTGGGATGGTTTTCCTCCTATTTTATCTCAATACCCCCACCTTCAACCTTTATGTGATAGTTTCCTTGCAGCAGGATGGAGTAAGGTTGAGGATTTTAAGGTGTTTTTAAGGGTGGGGCGGGGCGAGGTTGCCAGATGGAAAGAACCCCAAGAATGGCCTCCTGGGGGTTCTGAGGGAGAGAGAGAGACTCTTGTTGGGATTCTTGTGGCAGAGCGTGTAACTCTTTAAGAGGAGCTGATACCCTCGCTTGGGGACCCAATCCAAAAGGAAAGTTCTCAGTTGCCTCAGGTTATCAAGAGTTGGAAAGACAAAATTTTGACAGGATTGACATATCTTGGTGGAAGCAAGTTTGGAATAAGTCGGCTTGGCCCAAGTGCAATTTCTTCTTATGGCTTGTGGTTCAGAATAAATGTCTTACCTGGGAGAATCTCCAGAAGAGGGGCTTTCATGGGCCTTCTATCTGTACTTTATGTAATCAAAGTGAAGAAAATAGTTCGCACCTCTTTTTCCAATGTTCTTTCACCAGGGTTATTTGGCACTGGTGGTGGGAAGCTTGGGAGCATGCTTGTATTCATGCTCACTCTCTGGTTGAGTTTTGGAATAGTCTTGGTAGACCCCCTTCTAAGACTTCCTTTCTGGAGGTGGCTTGGGGTATTGGTCCAGGATTTATTATCTGGCAGGTGTGGTTGGAAAGGAACCGTAGGATCTTCCAGGATAAACCAAAGAGGGTGCAACAGGTATGGTTGCAAGTAATAAATATGCTTCAGGAGACTCTTGCTACGAAGTGTGATCTCTCAGAGGATATTGCTCCTGGAGATGTACGAGTGGTTCAAAAGTTGAATATTCTATGTGCTGATTCTAGTGGTGCTCTTCGGAAGATACAACAGACCAGAAGCAGGAAAGCCAAAAGGAAGGTTTGTAGGGAGGGAAAGTGGTCCCCCCCCCTTTTGGGACTCTCAAGATCAATACTGATGGGTCTTCTAGGGGAAATCCCGGGCATGCTGGGGTTGGAGGAATTGGCAGGGACAGCTCTGGTAAGGTTATTTTCTTTTTCTCTGAATATAAGGGGATTCAAACCAATAATTACATGGAGGCACTTGCTGTCCTCATGGCTCTTGAAAGAGGTTGTGCTCTAGGATGGAGCAAGATTATCTGCGAGTCTGACTCTCAGGTGGTAGTGGATATGCTGAATTGCAACGGATGGAAGATGTGGATTGGCATCTTGCAGTGGTGGGAGACAAATTCTTAGGTTGAGCACTTCTTTGGATGCAGTCTCTTTTTGCTATGTTCCTCGTGAGTGGAATAAGACTGTTGATTGCCTGGCTAAGTGGGCTTCTGATCGTGGAGAGGGATGGAGGATGGGAGATTGGACTCACCTGCCTCCGGAATGTGCTTTGGATCTTGAGAGTCTTGTCAAGGAAGATATGGATGGTTAGTTGTGCCCCTTTTGGGGGTTTTTCTTGTTGGTGTTGTGTTCTCTTTCAGGCTCTTGGCCCCTGCTCTTTGTACTTTTTGGTTGATTCAATAAATTTTTACCCCTTTTTATTTAACACCTACGTTTTTCCATCAAATAAAAGGTGTGTGTTATCATAATTAAACAATATATTCTTAGGCCTATTGAGGTACAATTCCTACATCTTAGTAAGAGATAACCCTAAAAAAAAAAAATTGTGTATATCAAGTTATTTCACCATGTTTTATCTATTTAAATAGTCTTTGGGAATTCAATTAGAGGTGTAACCAAATTAGGTAATTATTTAAATTTTATTTTACAATGAGTCAATTAAGATCCTAACATATAATTTAGGGTAAATTTATAATTTCTAAGATATTTATTAACTCTTTTCTTTTTTAAATGGCAAATATAACTTAGGTTTCATAATAAAATGTGAACTAATTTTGTAAAAAAAATTGTGGAATTGAAATACTATATATTAGTTTATTGGATATTTGCAATAAATAACTATCATATAAAAAGGTTTAGGGAGGAAAGATTTAGATATTGTATTCTTATCCACTAGGTAGCCACTGTCATATTTCAAAAGAATTTGAACATTAACACAAATTTGGGGCCCAAACCCAAACCACTACATCATTTTGATAATGAAATTATAGTGTATACTATTATACACTTTGTCAAAATATATCTTGACCAGCAATCTATTTTGGCCCTACTCTTGATCATAGCCATTAGTTTCCCATGCTAAAACTATATTATTAAGAATATATCCTCCACCAATAAATCCTATTTTGTGTTGGTCTCACAATACCTTGAACCACTAGTTTTATTTGAATTGTAAATGCTTTGGAAATAATCTTATAGGAGGTGTTTAATAGAGTAATAATATATCAACCAAAAATGGTTTCATCAATTTTCTATTAGGAAGAATTTTTTATTAATCCTTGATTAATGCTCAAACCTAAAGATCCATTTTTAAATGATTCTAAAATATAATAAAAATAATCTGTATTGTGTGGTTACATGGTTGTGCACAATTCCACAAGCAACCATCAATGTGTAAGATTTTGTTACACACCATATAAAAGAGGGTGCATTCAATCTCTTCAAAGGAAATAATTCAAGGAAAGAAATTAGTTGTAACTAGGATCAATCTTGTTAGGAATGCAATTTTTAACTATACCCTTAGAGTTTTATTAAATATCTTCATGTTAACTTTCCTCATTGAATGTTTTCCCATATAAATACTAAAATGTATTATAGTTATCTCAATAGATTCATGTGCAATGTGCCCTAATCATCCATTAGCACAACTAAATTTTATCCTTCTTATGTTTATGGTTCATGCAATTGAATTTTTAATAATTTACTTTTATTCTTAATCTAGTGGATTATAGCTCTTATTATAGAACCTTGTCCTCTATAAGTGTCAAGTTTATGTAACTAAGTTTTAGTATAAACAATGGAAGCTTTAATCACATGGTTGCTTTAATCATAAACAAGTTGAACCATAACATGGTCTAATTTTAATTTAAGATATTTTCTATATTTATGTTGTTAGATCATTCATCAACCAACAAAATAAAAGACTCAAGTGGCTTGTGAGAGGGTAGCACACCACCACTCAATCCACGATCCTTCTTAGATTATGGATTAGGTATGGTGTTTAGATTCCCCACCAAAGAAATGACACAATAAAAAAAGGTGTGAAGTATTAAGTTTTAAGGGGAGTGAAGAAGGTGGAGTAGTAGAATGAGAAACATATATGGATTTAATGATGGGAAAGTGATAAAAAGGATAGTGTAATAATCTACTTATGAAATACATTAAAGAGAGATGGAACCAAAGGAAAATTATGAGATATGAAATATATCCAACCTACTAATTTTACCATCTATTAATTATTTATAATTATATCATATGAACTAATTATGTACATGAATTGAAATTTTGAAATTTTTTTATATAAGAGTTAACCACATCAAAAGAATTACAATTTATAATGGTAACTCTAATTTTCAAACTCATCATGGTAAAATTTAATATGGTGCTCTACCATATTAAAGTATCCTCCTAAAATAAAATCTACATTAGGGAAACTTTTAGGAATTAAATCCCAAAGTGTATCCCATTCTATAGCATCATTAGGAGTATATATCAAAAAAAAATTAATAGTTTGTCATTGAAGAATATAAGAACGGGCCAAGTTACACAACTATGTGAAGTATTTTAACCGTTGTTGATAATATGTTTGGATATGTATGAATACATACCTATAACAAAACCTCCACTTCTTACACTATGATAATTATACCATAAAAATCATATTTCCACATATTATGAAGAGTATCTAATCAAGGCGAACATCATTTAGTTTGACTTCAAGTGAAACAATATAATATCAAACTTCTATATACTAATAGGTTAGATTTGATTCCATTCTTTTAGAGAGAGAAACCCCTTTCACATTTCAAGAAGATAAATTTTAATTTATTATTTAATTATGGAAGGATGGATTAATTATTTAAATTGAACACCCCAAAGTAATTGAAGATTGATATATGTTGATTATTTTTATTTTAATCCCTAGTAGTAATTAAGGGGATCTTAATCTTTGGTGCACATTGGGGACTAGAGGAATAATTATGAGAGTTAAATGAAGAGGGGAAAGAGAAAGAAAGTCGTCATGAGAATGAGAAATATGGGAAAAATGAGAGAAAGACAAGATTTTTTTTCCCTTTTTTAGTTAGTCTCCAACTATATTTCTGATTGCATCTTTGTAGGACTAAAGAGTAATCATTTAGGGTAGTGATCCAACAAGCCAAGATTTCATCTTTTGATGGGCTGTAATGGATAATGGGGAAAGAGGAAGAAGGCAAAGATTTATTTGTCATAAGAGGAATACATGAAACCTTACAAAGAGAAGATTATTGAAGAGAATGTTGGTTAGAAGAGGTTAAAAGATGGAAGATGGCAGAATTTGGAAGAATCTAGTTTTCTTAGCAAGACAATAAAACTTCAAGAGCCCCTCTTTTTATCCAAAAAGATTGTATACTTATTTAAATAAAATATTAGTTATTTTATTTCAAAACCAAGGCCTATAAAATTAATATTATCTAGAAAGATTTGATTCAAGTCAAATTCTATAGAAATCCTAGATGAAATTTTAAGCAAAATAAAATAAAATTGAACTATATTTGCACAAAATTGTTGCCATGTTGAGTCATAATATTCCTTAGAAAAGGTTAAAATCTTGAGTTTAAGTGTGGAAAATCTATCCACATGGGATAGCATGAATGTGAAGGAATTTAAGGATGAAACTTAAAATTCTAAGCTTAGAGGTAACAAAATTGTCCATATATAGCCCATGTTCCATTTTGCAATATAGGCTAAGCATGCTTAATAGCATTAAAGATACAAGATACATATCCATTTTCCCAAATCTTTAACAGTCTCACTCTTCCAACCTCTATTTTCCTACTTCATTACCCCATTTCTAAAACTTTATTTTTGTTGAAACCTATTGTAGAAAAAAAATTGAGTTTGAGATTTGGCCATGACATCAATTATATCATCAAGCAACTACAATTTCAAAAAAATCTGCCCATTTTTTCTTTCTTCAAGTCGGTCAAGAAAACTAAATTTTCCAAGGCACGAATGTTCTCTTCTCCTTCAATATTCAATTCTAACATATTTGTCTACAATATTATTTTTAATTATATCTATTTTAATCTTACTATCTCTAGATTCTTTAAAAAGATCAACCAAATATTATTTTGAGTTCAATTTTTAAGTTGAACCCATATCCACATCATCTACTTGCATCATCTCATCTAACAATTTATCATATGATCTTGATTGTCTTACTATTATTTTTAGCTACATTATTTAACCTCATAAAAACTTAATTTTGTTTAAAAACAAAAAACTTAAAAAGTTAACATATATGTGAGCATTCAAATTATCTTATGACTCATTGGATTGCACCTTCTAATGGCTAGATTTCTAGTAATTCAATGTTGGATGGGTCGTACAAATTAAAATGATGCAATACATGTAAGTGTCCGGAAAGAGTTGATTGTGATATTTCATTGATGATATTTCTTGAGTGCATGAACCCAACCCAAGGATTTATCAAGTGTTGAAAACATTTGATAATCTGACCATAGACTTCTCTAGCATATTTTATTCATTCATTATTTATTCTTATTTGGTCCCTTTTTATTCCATTTTATTTTTTATTACTAAAGATTCTTCGCAACTTCATATAATTAATATATACCTTATATGTTTGGGATTATTTTACACCCTAATTTTCTAGGAATATGAGCTCCTTTAGTGAACCTCTATGATAATGGTAATTTGATATGCTTGACAACTTCATTGCCATAAATAATTATAGACAATATTTATAAAATTTCTTAAATATTTCTCACCCTATATTGAAAATTTTAATGCCTTTATAGTGGCTTCAAGAGATTCACTTGTAAAATAATACCTTGTCATATGCATATAAATATTGTGAGTTTTTAAATAGCCAAAATTTGATCCAATTTATCACTTAATTATTATATGGAATAGAATAATTTAAATAATATAATATAGGTAGGTATTTTGGGTTAGGAAGCATGCACAAGAGGTAGTAGGGTGTTTATAAGTGATATTCCAAAAAAATTATAAATCCTTTTGCATATAGCCAATTGAAGGAAATGTCATTAATTATTCCAATCTTGCATTGGTCATTAAACTCTCTTTTTCTACACCATAGTCTTGCATTGTGTCAAAGCCTCATAATCCTATGGGAGCCTACTTAATATAAAATATAATTTAGTTTTAACAAAGGAAACAAAAACACCAAGGCCTTGTCTTGTCTCTACTCTCTATGCTTTGGGGCTTTCCTTGCCTTGTTCTACTTCTTTCGGGTCCTAGTGGATCTTCTTTGGTGTTGTTTTCTTTGCTTGGTCATGAGGCTACTCTTCTCTCCAGGATTTGCTTCATTGCAAAGATGTTGTTGTTGCTTATTCTTTGGTGCCTCTCTTGTTGTCTAGGATTTTCCTAGAGTTTTTCTTCTTGGCTAGGATTTTTTCTCTCAAGTCTTAGGTGTTCCTGGTGTAGTTTGGTGTTGATGCTACTTTTGATTTGGTTTTGAAGCTGCTGGCTAGTTTTTCCAACAAGGATTTTTTGTTGTCCCAGCTATTCTTCGTGCCTAAGAGAGTCTTGGCTATCCTTTCTTTTGATGGGTTTTCCTCTTTTAAGGTGGTTAAAGATTTGTTTAGTTCATTGGTTTCTTTTCTTTCATAGGAATTTAAGGGTGTTGTTTCCACCCTTGATTTGGATTTGACAGGGTTTATTACTGTGATCATCCTGAAGACCCTGATGTTGTTGGTTCCCCTAGTTATTGTGTTAACTCTTTTTGCTAGAGTGTTGGCTTTCTTTTGTGTCCTACAGTTGGTGTCTCCTATTGAGGTGGAGACCTCTCCTTTTGAGGTGGAGATGGGTGTTGTTGGTGTGGTGGTTTTTTCACACTTCTATGAGTTTTCTCCAATACAACTTCTTTTGAGGAGGAGGCCATTCCTATGGAGGTGGAATGTGGATTGGCTAGAGTTCCTCTATAGTGGTAGCTTGGGTTTCCATGGTAACTACTCTTATAGAGGTCGAGAGGGGGTGTTGATGGGATCTAGTTTTTTTTTATCACTTGGTTTTCCATGACTTGGCTATTTCAACCAGTGGTTTGGAGAGTTGGGTGGGTGTCAAGAGTGTTATGCTACTATCTCGTTATCTCGTTGTTACACGTTGATGGTTGTTTGGCTATCTCAAGTGGTTCTTTTGTCTTCTTGAGTGACTAGTTTGTCATTGCATGGCTGATGTAGGTGATGTATAAGGGTTCAAGGTCCCTACCAAAACTTGGTTGTAAAGGGTTTAAGGTCCCTTCAAAAACTTTGGGTTCAAGGTCCCTATAAAAGCTTGGTTTTATTGGGTTTTCGGTTCCTTTCAAAACCATATTTTGTAGCTTGGTTTTACTACAGGTTTGGGTTGTCTTCTTGATCCTTTGTAGTGTTATTTTTGTTTTACTCCTAGTTGTTCATTGCTTTTTCTTTTTTGCAGCATGATCATCCATGTTCGGGTTTCAAACTTCTCATTAAAACCTATTTGTAAATGGTTCCAGGTCCATTCAAAACTTGCTTTTCCCATATAATTAAAACAACACCAAGGCTAAGCATATCCAATAAATCTTACCCAAGTCTTATAAAACCAATTATTTGACAAATTTTTATAATGCCATATACCCACCAAGAAGAATTGTCAAGTATCTCTAAAAAATTTCTATTATAGTTTAGATTAACATGTACTATAAATGAGATGCCTATTATTAGGGGGATTCACTATTAAAGTTAGTCTGGTAAGGGTTTAATAGGGATTAGGATGTATAAGTACATTTTATTCAAATTTATCTACAAGATGACATATTTGTCATAGCTCATTTAGGTTTTTTTGTACTAAGGTTTTAATGTATAGGATGGTAATAATAAATAGTTTTTGAGTCAAATGCAAGTGTGGAAATTTCCTTTGGTTGATATGGTAGAAACAATAAGGGTATATAATGTAACCAAAAAATAGGTATACCTAGTGAAAATAAGGATACATTTTAATTATACTAGATTATTTAGAAGGTGCATAAAAAATATACATTTAGTAAGTATAAATAAAACTAGGGGTTTATTAATACCCTATGAATGCACATACTATATCATTGGTTTATTAAATAAATATTCTAGGGTAGTGACTCAACACTATAAGTAGACATCTCTACAAGAATCTACCTCCACTTGTCCCTACTTCCCATTGCATTCAATAATGATTATGTATTTCTTACATATTACAACCATGTACCTTAATTTATTATCACCATTTTTACTCTCATTGTTTCAACACCACACTAAAAAACCTCATTAACAAGTAAATTTATTTTTGTCTAATCACACCTTCTCCACTTGTTATTTTGGTTCCTTTATATCACTATCAAAGGTGCTTCATATAAGACTAAGGAATATAGTTCCTATCTTTATGAGCTATAGTCAATGATGATAATTGGTTTCTAATTATTGACCTTCAAAATCTTTGGACAATATATCTGTTACAAGGGAATGTGATGCTTATGTTTTATTGTTTCTATCCATTCCTCCCTATAACATTATTGCTTCTACAATAATCTTTATTGGGCCACATGCCATGGATTTTTTTGTTTTGTTATTGTGGTAGATTTACTCAAGAAAGATGTAAGCATAACAGTCATACCATCCACTCATACACATGACCAAACATATGAATTCTTTTTACAAAGTGAAATATTGCATGTTGCTCTTTTGACACTCTTAGATGACATGTATCTAGATTATTTTAATGTTAACTATTTTATGATCAAATGTATTTAACTATGAACAAAATTATAATTGATAAATAATTTGTTTAAAATTGGTATTTCTTATACTCTCCAAGAGTAATAAGGACAATATGTCTAATTATTGAACAAAATAATTTCACACTTTATTACATTTTTCTATAAATTTATTTTATCACAAACCTCACAAATGAATAATTAATAAATAAACTCTTTAAATTTAAATAAATATGAAACATAAAAAATAAAGAATAAAACTTCTAAGAATAATTATAATTTAATACTAATTCTTTAAAAGTTTAATAATCTTTAATTACTTTATTAATTTTAATATAATACCCTTTATTTTTACATAAAATTAATCAAATCTCCTCACACCTTTTTAATGTTTATTAAATAATTTACTTATTTTTTAAATTAAAAATTTATATACCATTTGTTTTTAATCTATTACGTCTTTACTTCTTTTCACATTTTTCTTATAAAATATCTTATATTATCCCTCCCACCACCTCCATTTGAAAAAGCTTCATAGAAATAGTTTTAATAAAATAAGAATTAATGTTTTTTTTTTTAATATTTTATAGAAATTATGAATGTTATTTTGTGTAGAGGTTATTTTTTATGTTATTGATTATAATTTTATATTCAATAGCAATTTAGTTTATTTATTTTTAATATTTTTTTAATTTATATTATATATTTTAAAAGATTTGTTATTTATATTTGATATTATTTAGAAATATTATATATTTAATTTGTCATTTTTTACATATTTAAACATTTTAAAATAAAGAGGATTTCTTTATAGTAATGGTTTTTTTTTCCAATTTTCTAAATAATATTGATCAAGATGGTATTCGTTAAGAGTGTCAATCAAATATTACAACAAATTAATCTATAAGATTATAGTGGAAAGTTAATAATTCTATCATGATACAAAGTGCTTTACAACATGCGAAAAGCTCATCTTAACAATATTTCAAAGAAGGATGATAAAAGAGGAATAAACATTTACGATCTTCTACACAACTAATGGCATTACCTATCTCCCATCTCAATTGATTTTCAAGTAAAATATAAAGGTATGCTCAATGCATCACCGCCAACAATTTACCGCCAAACAATTCATCGCCTTGCATAATTCATCGCATATATAATTAGAAATTTTGATTTATGATAATCAAAATGAAAACATTTTTCAATATATTTTATTTTATTCTAGTAAACCAATTATACAATAATATCAGTCATCTCTATTATTAATGTAGTGAAAACTATACTTTTGCAAAAAAAATCTCAAGGTCTTGGAAATATATATTAAAAAATGTTAATGCGATGAATTATTCACGGTGGTAAATTTTCCACAAGATGAATTTGTCATGGCGATAAATTTTTTGACAACGGATTGTTGGCGGTGAATTTTCTTGAAGCCGTTCATCACTATACCAACATTGTTGTTATGATGTATGATATTGTCTCTCGTAGATAAAAGATAGTTGCTAATGTGTTTATGTTGGTAACTTCTTCGTTTTCTTAGTCTCTCCTAAACTCAAATTTATGTATAAATTACATGAGATAATAGTCTTGATTACAATGAATTATTCATCCAGTCTATAATTTATAGTGTGGAGGAAGATGGCTGAATCGACTTCCTAAAATTGTCCCAACTATTTAGTTGGTTTTGTAGAGTTGCGCAAAACAGACTTAAACTCAAGTGTTAAAGTAATCTTTTTATATTAAATATAAGGTAATCACAGTAATTACAGAGAGTAACAGAGAACGACCAGTTCAGCCAAAAAAGACGGGAAAAACAGTCACAACAGATTTACATTTTCGTTACAAAAGTCAAAAAGAGGCACAACAGACCACCACCAAGCAACAGGGCTAGTAGAGGATGTCTTCCACTTTATCCACCCAGGCAATCCATCCTTTATCTCCTTCCATCCAGACAATATACTTCATCTCCTGAATCTGCGCAAGCATGAGCGTCGTGTCCTTGCCAAAGCCTTTGTTGTTCTTCACCTCTTGGGATAGGATTTTTCAGGTGTTATCAAAAAGCTGCCGGTTGTTGAGGGTGTCTCTCCAGGCATATCCACCCTTCATCTCATAAATGAAAAAGGTGGCATAACCATCCTTGAGGAAGCGCTTGAGTTTCTTTCTTTCAATGATCATGGTGGTTCGAACCTGCAAAAAAATTTTAAAATAGATGAGTTTCCTAGAAGACTCAGTAAGATCACGGAGGTTATTCTGATATCTTTCTTCATTTCTGCATTTCTAGATCTGCCAAAGAATATTAGAGGAGAGGATCTTCCAGAAAAGATTAGAGTCATTTTTTAAACCATCAATGTGCCCAGTAACAATGTCCATAACAGTAAAAAGCATAGGATAAGTAATGCCGAACATGAGCCATATTTCTTTCGCAAAGATACAGTCAAGGAGAAT
>VDFB02267519.1:0-15513 GCA_007258455.2 Sequoia sempervirens | reverse complement strand
TTTCAACTTATTAATTTGATCTAGTAGTATACCCAACATCAATAAAAGGAAGCAAGGTACACACAAACACTTCCTAAATTAATCCTAGAGGAGAGTAATGTGCAAATTATAGATGTTTAAAATTACAAAAAGAAGAAACACATGAAATATATATAAAATTATATCACAATATAGGTGTACATCATGGGGAAAGCCATTTTGAGGGAATAATCTCACACTCCAAAACAAACAAAAAATTGTATTATCAACAACAAAGGTTACAATACAATCTTAGGGACATGACCTTACAAGAGTACCATGGAAATATAACTTTGAAGTAATTCCAATTACATAATAATGTCTACAAATCAACTATCAAAACCTAAATCTCAAGGACCCAATAAATAGAAGAAACAATACATGAAACCATCAAATGGTAATTACAAATCCATGAGCTAAAACCATTTAAACTGTGGTGCCCTAATCCATAGTTAGGAATTCAACATCCAAATCCTAAGATGCGTCCACATGTTAAAATAACATAGTCCTTCCAATTGACATCCACTCATCAACTTAGGTGTTCCATTTTGGCTCTAGTATATCCATTCAAAGATGTCCTTTCATGTGTCACACTACACATCATAAGTTGGTCAACAACTATAACTCCCTCTTACAACATTTTTTGTGTGCCCTAGATGTTTTTACATTTCCAATACGAGAGGCCCAACTTTTGGAGGCCATAACTTTTGATTCGGGATGCTGTTTGGGCCCCTTTTGTTTAAATTGTAGAGCTCAAAAAATCTACACAACAAGTACCCCTAAAAGTGATGCAAAACAACTTGAAATTTCTATTTTGGCAAAAAACTAAATCTATAGGCCAAAAATTGAAAGTTTTTTTGTTTCATAATTTGAAAACCGCATTCTTTATATACTCAACATTAGAAACAAGATTGAGACACCTTTCCTAACTATCATTTCCTTCCACTTCCAAATTATCCATTCATAGGTGGGATTCTCTTCCAAATAATCACATATCTTTAATCCCCAAATTAATAATGTAATTTATCTAATCTTAAAAAGATCATCTTTCCCTGACAACATTTTATACCTATTCTAAGAATCTTCCCAAAAATTTGTTGACCAACCATCATAGACCTCTCATGTAATGTGTATAGTGATCAATTATCTACAATTTCTTATTAAATTTTATTATGTGTGAGTCTCTCACGGAGTTAGCCATGGTTATTATTATTTTAAGATCAGAGAGCTATAGAGGGAGTTTTCCTATAAGATTAGAATCAGTGTTCAAGATGGAGATCCAAAAGAACAAATGATATTTTTATCTTAAAAGTTTATCTTTAAATAGAGAAAACTCATTAAAAAATATGACATTACACATAATTCATATGACCTCATGACAATTGTTGGAAGTATTTCTCTTGTCACTTCAAGTAGGAAAAATATTGGATCACCATTATTATAAGGTGCCCTTCATTCACTTGGGGTACATTGAATAAGGCTTGTGGTTTGGAAGAGTGTTGGTGCTAAAATTGTAGGGTTCTATTAATAGAAAAGTATGAGAAACAAGATGTTAGAGATTCTCTACAAGATTGGGATATTTTCAAACCATAGGCTTGCATGGTGAGGACTGCACTGGAATTTGAAGGGATGGCCAACAATGGACCAAAGTGCACCAAAGCCTCCACTGAATATGATTCAGTGGAAGCTCTTGATTGCAGTTAAGAACAACCTGAAGTATATAATTGGGTGTTGGGTATGGTGTTAACATTGAAGGAATCCATTCTAGGGACTTGGAAAAACATCGGAAGCTCTTAGCTTATGTTTGAACAACAAAAAAAATGATTCCTACCTTAGCTTAGTTTTACTCCATACAATCCTGTAGATAATAAGATAGGTTTCGCAGGGTAGGACCTTAAACTATTGTCATATTAGGTAGCTTTCAAGCTCATGTCGAATGGAATGAAAAAAAGGACAAAAGGAAGGAATCAAATATATCAGGCCAAAACAAACAGATTCTGATTTTTGTCCTATAATGGAAGAATTTGGGTATGGAAGAGGACAATTCATGAATTGCAATATATAATTTCAAAGGTATCAAAAAGTCATGTCATTCGCCAATGGCATTTGAAAATGAGTTTGTTTTGAGTAGAAAAATGATCTCACGTTCAATGTTATTTGAAACTTAGACCTACTAATTGGAAGAGAAGCCCATGTTTAGAACCATACTTATATTCTAATAACTATAGATTCCATCAATATTCCCAAGGACAATGACAGCCATCTCTAACTAGAGATATCTTGTTGCTCTATTGAAAATGAGGATATAAAGAGGACATTGAAAATAATTTTATAAAGAAGGCTCTGGAATATGCCATGGAGATACCATAATAATGGTAATGATAAAGTGAAAATTGTATATCTACGTTTTTTTTAATGTTTTGGATTTTTTTGTTTAGAGTTTTGTAAATTTAATAATCAATTTATAAGGAGTATAATTGTACATAAAATTAGTTCATGATATTTCATATCTCAATCTCTTCCATTATTGATTTTCAGATTTACATTGATCCTATCTCAACTCCTTTCATCATTGATTTTAGATTTACAATCTTGATCCTTAGACTTTTACCTCCTTTGGATCTATTTTTTTACCTATCTGGATCAAATTCGGGGATGCAGAGTTGACCCATGTCACTTCCAACTTGTAGTTCTAAACCCCAAACTTTTAAACTTAAATTCTTTAAATGGGCTTATGCTTCCCTCTTTCACTAGCCATTGTGAGCCAACATTCTACACAATTGTGTTGATTTGCGTGCTTGATTTTTTGTCTAAGCACACTAACTCATTCATTTGGAATTAACCTAAGATTTGTTGAATACTTTTAGATTTTGATTTATGAAGGTGGATAAAAAGAATTTAGTGCATAATTAGAGACCACTTCATCCTAGGCCCATTGCATGATTCATTGTTGTTGTCAATCCTTTCATTCAAAGTTGTGAAGTTGAGTCAATCACAGGTGTGACCTAGAAGAACATTAACCTTGTAATTTGATAGTTCATCAAAGGTAAAATAGTATAGTCCTTATAGGCACTCAAACATTAGGAAACTGAGGTGAGTAAATTTAACAACCAACAAATTACCAAATCATTATGGTGTGAATATGTTGAATTCCATGCATATGGTTCATTTTTGCACTCATGGAGCTAATTGGTTCATTTGTGCACTCACATACTAATCTAGTCACATTTTGAGAATGACCTAGCTTAATTTTCATAGTTTGCTTCCAACACATCTAAGAAGTCTTCATTTTGTTTTATGTTTCAAAAGTTATGATCAAAATAATGGACAACTATCTATGGATCACCAAAATTTCTTTAATGCTTTCATTTTTGTTTATTTCTATATTCCTTAAAAAATAATTTTTTAAGTAAAGGACCCCATTTATTTCTTTACCCATCTATTCTTGCTCTACTCTAGGATTTAGCCTTAGGATCCACCTTCTAAATTAGGGTTTGATTTCATTTCCTTATATACACTTCCTAGCTTTATTTTTCTCCTAGGTTTGGTATACATTTTTTCACCTCGCTTTCATCCACCCTACACATCCTTGATTTTTCCTCTAAGGTTTCATTTTCAAGTCTAATTTTTTGATTACAACCTTTTATTTAAAATTTACTTGGATTTTTATCCTTTTACTAAGTAGGGCACCCTTTTCTTTTTAAGGGGTTTTCTTTATTTTTTATTTTTATATCACATCTTTTGTAATAATCTGATTTTGGCCAACTCATCTCTTTGGGTTGTGACCTTTCACACAAACTTAAGTGAAATCTATGTATAGGGGTTTCACCTCTCATTTGCAATCATCCACTCACTCTATTAATGGGGACCTAAAGTTTGAAACACATTTAGAGTTTATTATTACAGTCATTTTATTTATCAATATCTAAGTCTCTCTTTATTTGCACACTAAATTTTTGTTTATGTTTTTATCATTTATATTCCTACACTTTCAAACTAGCAAAAATATCTATTTATTTTAATCTTTAGGTGCACTCAACATTGTTTAATTTCATAGGCATGGTGTTAATGTAGAATATTGATCACATAAATAAGGGTTATTGATTCTTTTAGCTATATCTATTCCATTCTTGGTGGCAAGTCTGCTGCTCAATATGGTGAAAATTGCATGCTCATGTCCTTTTCCTTTATGTCTTGGGTTCATTTTGTTTAGACGATTGCAAATGTAATAATCAACTTATAGGAGGCATAACTATGCATAAAATTTTCTCATGATATCCCACATCCCATCCCTCTCATTACATATCCCAAATTAATAGTCTTGATCTCATCTTGTTCCTTTTCATCATTAATTCCCACATGTATCATCTTGATCCTTGGACCTATTTTTACCTCCTTGGATTAAATTCACTAGGGTAAACTTGACCTAGATCACTTCTATACTCACACATCTAAACATAGAAAAAAATTTAAATTCAATTTTTATAAAATGGGCCCATGTTTCCCTCCTTGACTAGCGATTGTGAGCTGACTTTACACACAATTGTGTTTATTTATGTGCTTGGTTGTTGTATTTGTTGGGATAGGTGTGTCATACACTTTGCAATCCTACCAATTAATTTATTATTTTTATTAATTATTTGTAATCCCTTATTTGTTGGGATATTGTACCTTCTTTACATTCATGACATTATTTTTCCTTTTTGATGATACTACTTCACATAATGACAATATATCTTGTAAGCATATTATTTATACATCTCATGATATATCTCCTTCATGTACCTCTCTTGATCTATCCTTCCTTAATAAGCCTAGCAATATGATTATACACAATACACCTTTTTTATGCTCAATTTAACATGGGCTTGTTATCCCTTATGTAGCTCATTATAATTCTTCTTCCCTTTCTTGTGAATTATGATATATCAATGATATGTTTAGTGATGAGCATACCATTATTTATTTATATTCTCATGATATGGTTGATAAAGCTTCATCTCATGATGAGTTCGTTTATGTTGTAAATTATTTTAATATAAGTATTATCAATTTATTTAGTGGTAATGAAGATGCAAAGTTACATGTTAGATCAATGTTATCTCCACATTATGCTTCAATACATGATGATAGTACTTTGATACATTAATTTGGTGATAACTTGGTTTATAAAGATAAAAAATAGCTTGATTCATATCATACTTATTGTGCATTCTTCCATGATTTTTTTCTTTTCTTTTATGGATTACTTTAATATTGTCCCTAGATCATGTTTTAATCGTGACTCATTCTTCTCTACCTAATGGCCCTTCCTTAGTGGATCACTTGAATTTTTATGTATTACATTGATGGAAAGTCTCCTTTGGTTCCTTTCATAGTTTATTATGATCTATCTTTGAGTGGTTGATGAATACACTACTATACACCTACTAAAAAATACATTGTTTAGAGATACATGAGGATAAAGAAAAACTTAAGGATAGTATGCCCTTAGTTGATGATACATTTCTTCCATATTCCTTCAGTCTAACACAAGATACACATTATCATATGGATATAGGACATGTTGATAATGATATTTACCCTCATGTGAAATACCTCATTAGTGAGATGAGCCATCTAAAAAAGTGCATTGATGATAATGAGAAAATATTCAAACAAAAAATCCTACCAAGGTGATATTGAACTAAAAATTGGCATATCAAATTTGAGTTATCCTTCACCAAGTAGATTTTTGGCAGTTTATTCTATAAATTATGATAGTAGAGGTGATATATTATGACATTTATAATATTTTAAAACTTTGTGCTTCTATTTTCATGAGGATCAATTTCTTACTAGATTATTTAAACTAAGCTTAAGTGGACATGCACTCACATGATTCTATTCATTAACACATGATCTATTGTTTTCTTTATGGATTTGTCTAATGCTTTCATTAAACATTTTAATTAAATATTAAACCTAATAAACATATTTTAACCTTATATAATTCACGCAAAAAAATGTTGGTATTGGTTGTCATTGATGTCAACACTTGGTGTGTTGTTTGGAACTACTTGTCAACACTTGGTGAGATTGTTGCATATGTTTGTGAGATTTTATTTTGACATTGGTTGTCACTGTTTGACTACATTCACTTTGGACTTCCATAATGATGTGTTGTTGATGTTCATGGTTGGATGTCATGCCTTGTCTAGTATTAATGAAATAAGTATTAAGTATGGTTGTTGTCAATAGAGTTGATATTAAGATGAGGATTAGAAGTGATGCTAATGGTGGAGAGATGTTTTTGATGGTATATAGTGTGCTATATTATCTCTCTTAATTTTCCTGAGGATGTATGTATTGTTGCAAGAAAGTTCTAGCCTCTACAAGTTGTTGAAAGTTTATATTTCAAGAAGTTGTTGTGAAGACTATTTGGGAGAATGCTCTGCATTCCTCCATTGTTGAAGATATGGTCTTGTAGCTTGGGATTCAGATTTTTTTTTCTATGGATGTTGCACTTGTATATTTTCAGGTCACTAGTGTTGCTAAGGAGCTTTCTGCAAATTAGAAAAAGGTTGGCAGTTTTGTTGGTTGTCTGGACTGGTCTGAAAATACTTTGCATTTCTTTGCATTGATGTATCTGCTCCTATGGCTTGGTGAATGTGCTCTCAGTGTCTGTGTAGTGTCTCATTTCAAATTTCATGTGTTGAAGTGGTCCGCAAGTTGATCTATTAATGATATATCTTATGGTTGTGCATTTTGTGCTTATGGGATAAAGTGTTATGCTCCTATTGGGTTTGTGGTAGCTATTGGTGGCATGAAAATATACAATAAGTATTTGGAAGTGTTGTTGGATGTTCAAGGAACATCTCTTTGTGATCTACACATTAGTGGTTGATCTCTTTGATGTTACATTGTGTTTTGAGTTGGATTTCTGGGTAATTTGTGGTTGTCTGGTTGACAAGGCTTGTTATCTTTCTTGTGTTATGTACTTGAGGGTTTGCGCTAGCAGATGAAGTTGTGTTAAGATGTATTTGGGTCCTAACCTATCTCGTTGAGGACCACATTAAGTAGTTTCAATTGGAAGTATGTTTTTGGGTCAACTGGTTATGTGCTACATGCTTCATCTACACGTTTCCTTGTTGTCAACTTGAGTTGATGTGTGCTGGAATGTGAGTTATTTGGGATCACATTGGAAAATGTAATTAGGTTATTTTTGGTCCTCTCTATCTTTTGGATAGGACCACACTATGTTTTTGTGGCCAACTTGTTGAGATTATTGGTTATCTTCTTCCTAGCTGACCTAATTGATGTTTTGTGATCTTGTCGTGCATATAAATGGAAGTTCAAATCAATTGCAAAGAGAGAGAGTTTGGAATATATTAAATATCACATAGAAGTAGTGCAAAAGTGTGTGTGGAAGATAGATCATATGTGCTTTAATGCGTCAATCAACAAAGTGTATTATTGACATATGTTGTAATTTCTATAAAGTTCTTGTATCCTACTCTAAGATAGTGAGTCTCATCAAGTCCTTGTATCTTGCCCTGGAGTTGTGCACTTTAGTTCTGCAAGTTCCTTTTATCTTTCCTTGAGTTTATATGCCTTTTTTTGCAATTCTTTTGGCAATGAGCCTTATTGTAACTTTCGTAAGTAGTGAGCTTCATATATTGTGATTTAACTCTCACCGTGGTTTCCCTCATTGGGTTTTCCACGTAAATCCGGTGTTATCTTGTGCATGTGTGTTCTTTGTTTCATTTCTAATTGTTTTTTATCTGGGTAAGGGTTGAATCGTTGTATCTTTCATTGTTGAAGGTTACTAATCTTGTTAAGGAATTAACTGTTATATCTTTCCTTGTTGCTAATTTGTTTGCGGTTTTCTAATCTAATTAAAAGTTTGAGTTTTTTTCTAAAAAGATTGATTCACCCCCCTTCCCAGTCTTCGAGGGTGTTCAACACAAAAAAATTTCCAATTATTATTACATATTATGATTTCAAGAGTTAATTATTAGCATGCATTATACCTTCGAAGATGATGAAATTAAATGAATATTATGGATGAATTACTTCCACTTTTAAAATCTAAGTTAATTTCAAGCCTCATCATTAATTTTTATATGTATGTGTCATTTTTTATAAATATGAGCATTCTTTATTGAGAAATACTCTATTCTATTAACATATTTTGGAACTTTACCACATACAGATAATAGGGGAAATTAGGATGTACTAAAGGATTATTATCATGTACAAATAAAATCAAATAATTTTCCACATTTTTTAGTAGAAAATGTTTTAGAATACAATCGTATTAGTTTACCTATGGTTAAGCCAATGGAAATATCTAAGCTTGCACCACATACATGACAATATTTTTGTTCTTATCATCACAGACATGGATATTCTATGGATAGATCCAACAAGATCAAAAATAAAATTCAAGTTTTATAGACAAAGATATGATAAAATTTAAGGATAATCATATTGAATTGCATAATAAGTACCCTTCTAATGTTAATTTTTCTATTAGTTTTGTTGATCACAACACGTATTAGTTTTGTTGATCACAACACACCATATTTTAGATACACATTATTGTTTCTAAGATATTCTCACTTGTATTTCTTACTAATTTCCTCATTTTGTTTTTATTTATGTTTCCATGTTCCTAGTAAGCACATGGATGACTCAAATATAACTTTGGTAGTTGATAACATTATTAAGAATCTGGCGTGTGGAGGATATGATTGCCATTCAATAAAGCCCATTTGGAGGGAGGTTGTCGTGGCAGTTATGAGGTCTTTCACCTTAGACGGCATATTCTCTGCCTTATATGGCTTTCATTTCATTCTCATGAACCATTTTAGGCATAATAAGCTGGTTTCATTTCCTTTTTACTTGATCCTTTCTCTAGAAAATGAAATTTTGGAGTTCAGAAAAAATCCCAATAAGCCTTTTTTTGCATGAGGAGTTAATGCTCTTGATTATGGAACATGTCAAAGCTAAGTATGTGTTTGAAGCTCCTAAATTGTCTAGAGCCTGCAAGCTTTAGGATGTTCCCTCTAATTTTCAAACGAGCAATGATTCTGATGTTCCCTCATCCACCGTTGATCCACAACAGAAAAGCCTCTCTCCTCTCTCTGTAAGAAACTTTTTCCTGCAATCTGCCTTTGATGTTAGTTGCCAAGCAACATAAAAAATGCCCATGTGAAGAATCTCCAAATTCACTCAACTGCTGGAAAACAACCCTTGCCTGTGAAAATCCTTTGTTTCAACTCTTTATTTTTTGTTGCTGCACTTCATATATTCCCTCATGTATTAAAGTCTTCTAACTTTAATATTTCAGAAAAGTCTCCCATCCATTTTACTTTATTTCACTTTATAGTGAAATATTAAACATTTCACTTGTGGGCTATTTAACAAATGCCCGTGCAATTTCCACTTACCTGTTCTTTTATTTTGCTACACATTATATCCCACAAATATTAAAGTATCATAACTTTAATATTAGCCTTATAGTCATTTTATAAAGTGAATAAATTCACTTTATTCATTGCACCCACTTTTAATTTACTCACTTCCTAATGAATAAAATACCCTGCACAGTGATATTTTATTCACTGTATTGAACATTTTCCCAACAAAGTGAATATTAAATTCACTTGTTAACTTCACGTGCCATTTTCCCCTTTTCATTTTACTGAAGCCCTGATGAAATATATTTAATCAATCCATTTAGATGTTGACTCATCAACATTTAAAATTTTACCCTTAGAAAATTTAACAAAGGCCTCTTTAAAATGTTTCCAATTGTCCCCTTTGCATTTACCTCTCAGCAACATTTAATTTTAAGTGCCTTGTCTTCATTTGTCCTCGGGCCCACTTTTGTATTCTTCTCGTCCATATTTTAATTTTAAAATATATTACCCTTTTGAAATGCACAGAGACCCCTTTTTAATATTTGTATTAGGCAATTAAATGTTTTGCCTTAGGAGAAAAGCCTTCAAACCTTAAATCATCTGCCACTAAACCTGGGACCCACCACCTGCCATGTGGCACATTCACGCCATTTCGTGATAATTAAAAGGTGAGCAAGTTTTTATTGCGATTTGGCGGGCAGTGGTTGGGATTTTGCTGTAGTTTCATCTCTTTTGCCCTCCATTGATTTCATTTTTCCTTCTTTCATCTCACATTTCACAGGTAAAATACATTACCCGTATTTGATCTCCAGCTCAATATTTAGATGTGAACATTCCACACAATAAAGGCTTTTAAAAGTTTACTTCGGGCCCCTTTATTAAAAGTATCTCCATTTAAAATAATAAAATGCCACGCCGTTTGTTGCTGGGCCCACCTCATGAAATATTTGCTCTTCAAATTTTCTTTTAAAATTTTATCAGGGAAACTATTAAACTAGCAATTGCACCTTGGTGTGCAATGGGTATGCTGAAGAGGTTTGGAAGGTAAAGTAGGAAAAAAATTAATTGATAGGTCATTTAGTAAATGATGTTTATGTAACATAGGTATCAATGGAGAAGCGATAGCTTAAAATCAACCATGCATCTACTTACAAGGATCCAAACACTATTGAAACAAAACCTTTATATTAAGTTGATAACAGAGGTCCTTTACCAGCATGCTCATGTTATGTTTACAATGGGGAGAGAGGGAGAGATGGGGACATATAGGGATAAAAGAGGGAGTGATAGAGGGGGAAGAGTGATAGAGAGAGGAGTAAGGAGATAGAGATAGAGAGGAAGATATAGATAGATATGGAGATGGAGATGGAGAAGGATAGGGATATTGAGAGGAGAGGGGGGAATAATTAGAGAGAGGATAGAGGTATAGATAAAGATGGAAGAAATACATATATAGAGATAGAGAGAGAGGGAGAGAATGGGAGAGGGAGAGGTAGAAAATATAGAGAAAGGAAGTGATATAGAGAGAGAGAGGTACCATACACGTCGGGTCATCCAAGATTGAGAGTGTCACCCCTATATATATCTTGGATTGATATATAGAAAGAAGTACCATACATCACTTTAAAGAAGTTTCATATTTGCAATTATCCAAGATTGAGATTGTCACTCCTATATTTACCAAGTTATCCACTCCGTTGTTGACATTTCTATATATATATGCTAAAATTTAATCATGTTATACTAATTTGATGTGAGCTTAAGAAAAATGATTTCATAATCAAAACTAATAGGCTTGTAATGATCTAAACCATTTATTTTGATAATTAGATTGGAGTCTCCAAAAACATTCAAACAAGTGCAAGAGGCATCCCCATTCAAAAACATAACTTCCCCCACAATATTGGGCTCCTCTTGGAAGCCCCATCAAAGAAAAGATAGTAAGCATCATGGGACAATGGGGTTGGATATTAAGAAAAGATACTAATATTTCAAAAAAATAAAATTAATTACATGATTGATGTGTCTTTGGCTCGTGATAGATCTGGAAAAAGGTAGAGCCCCAAGCTTTATGAGTGAAACAACATGGGGCAAGGCTATGGTAAAAAAATGGCAAGAGAGGATGTGATGAATAGATCACAGAGGGCTCTCGCACGAAACCAAAGACTTAAAAAATAGTGAAATTGTATCAATGATTATATTATTTATTATAATATTAATAATTTATTATATATTATATTATAGTATTTATATATGTACATATAATATTGGATATTATATTATATTTATATTATATAATATTATAATATATAACAATAAATAACACATCATAATATATATTATGTTATTTATATATGATCAATGTAATATACAATATAATAACTAATATAATATCACATACAATACAAATATAAATATAATATCTAATATAACATTTTCATTTTAGGGAGATTGGGAAACCATTTAAGGGAGAGAGGATCCAATAGTTTTATATCCTCAAAATTGTATGAAAATTTTAAATCACTCCCAATTTTTTACAACTTACTTAGCAAGTCCCCCACTCATAACTAAGGTTTCAAGGTCACATCATCACATATAATGCCACATCAACATGTTTTTTTGTTGAGATATCCAAAAAGGCAAGCAAAAAAAAAGAGATCAATAGTTGTACACTAAATCATGTTTTATTGTTGTGTTAATGTGGCATCACATGAATTGTTGCTTTTTACATCTAAGGAATACATTTCATTTAATTATGGATAGTCATCAGCACTAACAACATTAAAGTCACAACTATTGGTCCAATATTGTAAAAAATATTTAGTATGTCCCCTAATTTCTAACAAGGGAGACATTGAAAACATGAAAATGTGCTAACTGTTAATACGGCGCATTAGAATAGACCACAATCCAAAGGCCGTAAACCAAAATTGAAGACCCAAACACTTAATCACCCTTTTAACCTTGCATTACTCTCGCAAGCTAAACCATAGAAGATTTCATTTACATGGTTGGCTTGTTAATGTGTAGGTTACGAGGTGAAACTTATGGCAACATGGTTAAAGAGCGTAGATGACCAGGATCCATATAATCAATTATTGAGTTCCCAAGAGCCAAGATTTAATAGCATGAGAATATCAACAAAATTATATTTGATAGTCATATTCCTCTATTAAATTTATCTTCTCACTTTGAAATGTGTCATATTCCTTTCCCACAGCTCACATAAGTTCTCTTATATAATACGAAGATTCACTACAAATTGAATACTAAATGCTTTGTTTAATGTTCATGAGATTAATGTCTTAGAACTATCAAACAAAGTTAAAAGTGTCATGTGATGTACAATGTGTAAAGGCCTTCGTGTGCCTTACTATGAACTGATGTATGGTACTCGTTTGTACTTCGAAATGACTTAACTACTTTCCATATTTATTATTTGTTGAAACAGTAATGAAGGTGTGGCATTTAGGGCAAAGGCTATCCAGCACCCAAAACGGCATGGGCATGCCGGATGCCTATGCCTGCATACTCTCTGACCGCCCGTGCAACTCTGCAGTCGTCAGACTCCGAGCCGTTAGACTTTGTACTTTATGTCAGATAAAAATGAATTTAATTTTCTCGTGCAAGGTGAAAAAAAATTTAGTTTGCCTTTCAATGTTTTCCAGTATCTTGCTCGCAATCCATTTTGCTAAATTTTATAATTAATTTTAATATATAGTTTTAAGAATAATTAATATTTTGTGTTAGTATATTTATTATTTTGAATTAATATAATTAGAATAAATTTTTCATTTCTAAATAATTATATTAAGGAGAGCATAAATTATTAAACACAAGTATGTTTATTTTTAAAAATGATTACATTCTTTAATACAAGTATGTTTATTTTTAAAAAAATGATTTTGTGTTAGTATATTTATTATTTTGAATTAATATAATTAGAATAAATTTTTCATTTCTAAATAATTATATTAATTGGAGAGTATAAAATTATTTAAATACAAGTATGTTTATTTACAAAAAATGATTTTTACATTCTTTTCAATTTTTACTAATAATAAATTATAAAATTATGTGAATCATTAATTTTCTTGAAATCACATAATGATTAATTATGTTACTAAATTAAATAATTTAAAATGATATTTAAATGTAATAGAAATTTTTTAATATAGAGTTTGAAAGTTTAATTTTAAAAACAAATAAGATGTAATTATAGATTTAACATCTTACATTTATTATTATATATAAAATTTGATATAATATAAATTCTACAATTATAAATAAATCTATAATTAAATAATAAATATACATAAATATCAAATATATATACCTTTGTAATATATTTTTTTTTCAAAATATATTTACTAATTTACATTCTATTAAACATTATATACTAATAAATATAAATATATTATATTTATAAAATAAACATAACAAGATAATAAGCATATAAATATTAAACATATATCATCAAATAATAAATATACATAAATATTGAATTTATAATTTTACAATATAATAATTTATCAAAATATATTTAAAAATTTACATTATATTAGATACTATATAATAAGAAACATAAATATTTATATGCTTTATTTATAAAATAAATATAATTACATAATAAATATATAAACATTCTACTATAAGTATATTACACCTCATATATTTAATTTAAATATATAATTTTATAATATAATATTTCAATAATAATATACAAACATAAAATTTTACTCTTTTAGTTTTAAACTTAGATTTAAATTTGGAATTATTTTAATTTTGTGTCTATTTAAAGTGAAATTACAATAATATGTAACTGTATAAGCCCCCTCTTCTCTCTCCCTCTACCTATCTCTCCCCTTTTCTCCCCCTCCCTCTCTCTATCTTTTGCCATCTCTCCCTCACTCCCTCCCTATACCCATATCTATCTCTCTATCCTACCTCTCTTTATTTGTCTATCTCTTTATCTATCACTTTATCTCTCCCTCTCCCTCTATATATCGTTATATCTCTATCTCTCTATCATTCTATTGATATCTCTCTATCTCTCCCTTTCCCTCTTCTTTTATATCTTTCTCTTTCTTCCTCTTTATCTCCCTCTCTATTGTAAAAAAAACACTTTATCTCTCCCTCTCTATTGTAAAAAAAAACACATTAGTGTATTGATAATGGAACTTAATTATTTGCCTAATTGTCTTCCTCATTATCAGATGTATTGCACAAATATATTGAAAAAAATAGACCAAAATTTTTCATAATTAACATTTGCTTCGGCATACCCATTGCACACCAAGATGCCATTGCTAGTATCTATGTTACTCTCTCTTTAAATAAAAATTAATATAATATATAGTAATAATATGATTTATTAAATTTTATCATTATTGTTTATATATCTATAATTACATTAAGAATAAATTTTATTGAAACTAAATTAAAAATTTAATGATAAGTAAATAAGTTTAAATAGATTATATATATAGTAAAGTGTAAAGTAAAATTGTTTTGAAACCATTAAAATTTAGTTTATTATTTCCAACATCAACTTTATGGTTATAATTTTCCCTCATATTATACAATAAATGAATCTATAATATAATGTGTTATAAAAATTTAAGTTAATTTACATTTATTTATTAATCATTAAATTTTAAATTTAGTTTTAATAAAATTTATTAAAAATTTACTAATTTACTAGAGAGTAATATAGATAATATATAATATATTCATTATATATATATATTCTAATTCAATATAAATATATAAATAATAAATAATAAAATTTAAAATATATTTTATTATATAATATATTTATATTTATTACTATATATTATATTATATTATAAATAATATAAATTTAAATAATATGTAATATATAATATATATTTACATATTAAGGTTTAAGAGATAAAAATGGATTGCCAGTAAGATATTGGAAAACATTGGAAGGCAAACTAATTTCTTTTTCACCTTACACGAGAAAATTAAATTCATTTTTATCTGACATAAAGTACAAAGTTTTTTTCACCTTACATGAGAAAATTAAATTCATTTTTATCTGACATAAAGTACAAAGTCTAAT